>VIBL01000367.1:0-312892 GCA_008271625.1 Lutraria rhynchaena
ATACACCTTGTCCAGCTCTTTTAGGAGCAAAAAACTGGGGTCCAGGACAGAGTGGACAACTACGTTCATTCTCTTATTAAAAGCAACCAAAATATGTTTTAAAGGTCATACCCTTCGATATCCGAGAGCTTGATTTTTTTATTATATGCACTTAATTTTGCATATGTACACAAAATTTACTTTTCAAAAATGAAAATTGGTCGCATAAATAAAAAACTAACAAACATCACACCTGCCTAAAAATTGTGAATTTTGAAAAAAAAAAAACATTGATTGAATACTGTTTCCTTAAGATTAAGTAAATCCTGTTGAAGTTTGATCTTCTACTGTTTATTTGGGAAGTTGTATGCAACAAACTCTCGATATTATGACCACGATTTGGATCCGCAAAGAGCGGTCTTAATATTGAAGTGTTCCGATTATCAAGTTCAAAGAAAGAAAAAATACAGAAAAATTGTCTAAAATTGAATGGTCGTTATAATGAGATGATCGTTATAATGAGATGATCGTTATAATGAGATGGTCGTTATATTGATGTGGCAGCAAATCGAGGTTTTATTGTCAAATATTTTCACGACGCGGGTTAGATGCAGGTGGTGGATTACGACTGAATATAGAAACAACAAGTAGATAATTATAACTGTAAATAAAACATCCAACAAAAAGTGTCAATATTATCCACATAACTCTCTGATTATATTGTATGCTGTTGGCTTTTATACGTTTGAATCTACGCAATGTATCATCCTCATGGCCAAATGTCACTCAAATAAATATGGACTGACGTCGCTTGGAAAAAGTTCCTAGTCGGCTGGTATCCAAAAATGTGTGATACAACTTTACTTGACAATTTTATTATTTATCTGACATCATCAAAGTGAAAATACAGCCAATTTATCATCTACATTAAGCGTGTTTGATGATTCGTAACTACTTTTTATCATACACCAAGGATGTCAATACTTTGCTGGGCGTCTAGTGATCATCCCAATCCTTGACAGAACCTGCCGTAATACCTCTTTGTATCTGACTAAGAAAGTGGTGTGCCAAAATATTTTGTCGAGGACGATCACAATCAAATATAAATATACATTTGTGTACAAATGACGTCACGAAATATAATTGGATGTTTGTCATTATGCAAACATAAAGTTGTTGGCAATGCGGGTAATTAGCACATAAATCACTGTTAGACATTAAAGACATTACAACTATTTTTATAGTTTAGGTTAGATAAAACATTACCGTAGTCTAACTAAGCAAATTCTATTCCAGAAATTATGCCTGCCTTGAATTGTTGATACATGATGCTCGATAGAAAATCTGAGATTGAAAAACAGTTTTAAAACTAAGTTTCTGATTGGTTCGTTCTGTCGCTTTGACCAATGAAAAGCACTGTAATCTAAAATTGTTCTCTAATACATATAAACTGGCAATACTAGATCGGGGATCTCATCTGGTTCCCAGTAGATTCTGAACATTCATGTGATATTGTTAATTAACTTACTAGTACTTGATGTCTACATCACAAACTATGCTGAGTTGGATGTTCTTTCTGTCATCTATATTATAGTTCATTGTTGTATTAACATGTTGTAAGACTCTGTCTTGATGTATCATGCTGATAGTGTTTTATCGTTTATCTATCTGTCATTTGATGTCAACACGAGGGCAATCAACTGATGGTGCGTTTTTTTGCCAATGTTGCAACTTTTATTACAGTACCCTGTCAGTGCCGTGAAGAATGTACGGGTTTGATTGTGTACAGGGAAATGTATGTGAATGTTTTCTTCCCAAATATTTTATAAAGTATGTTGTAACGCTTTATTTTCTCTATTATAATGCATAGTTAAAGTTGTTCAACGAAGAAATCAGTTGACTGAGTGAAACCTTACGCAATACAAGGCAAAGAAATTTCAATTCGTCACAAACCGGTCATTTATCAAGGTCACTACTTTTATCGTCTCTATGTTGAAGAGTACTCGTTTTTTATTACCTCCGTATTGAGGAGTACCCAGGCGTTTCAAATTAAAGAGTATTTTGTCGCCTCCATATTGAAGGTTTTTTTACAATTATGTAAATTTATTTCGAAGAATTATATAATAATCATGTAAATTGTCGACTTCCTTACTTGATCGCGAAATTACTCGCAAACAATTTTGGGCTTACTTTCAATGCTATTTTAAAAACATTTTCCAGCGTTTGGAGCATTTAATAGGATTTCGAATTGATGCCAATATCCGGTCTGTAATTGGTTACTACGGTTTCTTTTTACTGAAATATTTTACGCGGAAGTGTGGGAAACAGTTTGACTAAAATTGGATTGTTGAAAGATTTATTGCAGTTTGAAAATAGTTCGTAATATCAGATGCTTATAGGCGTATTTGAGCAATTAACTTGTAAACCACACTTTCAACCTTAGGATGAGCAACATGCTTGCACTGAAAAGATGAAATATGTTACTAAATTTTCACTTTGCTGTAAGCTTTTTTTACATCAGCAATGAAACTTGAAATCATAAAAATATCACCATTGAAAATATCAGTTATATAAAGATACAATTTATGTTTGACTCAGGGACAAGAAAGGCGGGTAAATTTCGTCAAGAGAAAAAGAGGATTAAATGAAGACATCAAGAGACGTGCGAACGTAAAACAGTCTGAGATCAATTAAACTGGCACTGCGTCAAACTTCAAGTACAAAAATAGTTACATCTGAACTTTACTTCAATGCCATAATTATGAGACAAATGTATTAACGATATGAGCAATTAAAAGCAAACAGAGTTTTGCAAATGCACTCAAGGCTCCCTGTTTCTCTATAGAAAATGCTGTTAATTAGAAACAGTGTATTAATTTTGAAACAGTGTATTGAGATTTACACCTCAACTTTTATATATAGATCAAACACTTTTATGCAATGACATTAAAATCGTTTATGCCTTGCCCACTTTTCGGAAGGGATGCTGAAATCTAGTAAGCAGCGCGTGAGCATCGTGTTTCTTTTTGAATGTCGTCAATGATTGAGTTATCTCTAAAATATGTGCCAAATGGGGATGTTAGAAGTTTCGATTAGTGTAAATGTTACAATAGGTTTCTGCTGTTATCTGTATTTAACTCAGTGACAGATGGTGGAAGAAAGCTGTAAGCCTGGATCTGTAGGTAGAAGGTAGGCGGAAATGAAATATTGGGTTTGACATTATATTAATCACACTGATGTAAGGTATTTGTGTAATGATGACACACGGGGCACAGTATTATAATCTGAATATCTTATCAAAAACAATAACTGATTGTCTAGCCATATTGTATCTTCCATAATGACATATGTATGAGATGTCATAGTGCAAAGCATACTATTTTTTTATTGAAATTGTCCAGCTAGACGTAATAGACACCATTAAAGGTTTTGTTCACCAGTTGACGCGGTGAAACATATGCCACCTGAGAATGAAGATCATCATTTATACAGACTACTCAAAAGTATATGTTAAATAATTTTATAATTTATTAAACCCAATACATCTGATTGCAGGCAAAGAGTTAAAGTCCTATTATACTGTTGTGTGGTCTTTGTAGACCTGTTTATCAATAGATTTATATGAGGTCTGATACATAATGGGCAGTTCCAGACAGAAGAGTGCCTGACGCGTTCCGTGATGCCGTCTTTACGGAAATAACATTTGATTTGATTTTTCCCGGACATTTTGCAAAAATAACTAAGCAATAGTAACAATAATTCCCGCTAAATATGGAGAGATTAGCTATATTTTCACAGCTTAGTCGGCATACCCTTAATAATTATTCTCATAAGGTATTTACAAGGAAGCACGATATCCTGTGACAGTGGTCTCCGATCACGAGTACTAGTAACTATGAATGAATGGTACTAAACTCGATGCCTCTAATCACGTACAGGCAACAATAAAACAACAATTGACTAACAAAGGAATGTAGATGTATTTCACCTCATGTAGGTACAACATTCCAAAATATCACGGTCAGACAAGCGTTTATAATCATCGTGTGTGAGACATACACCATCTGGTGTTTTATACATCATTCCAGTATCTGATCCACCATTGTGTGTACATGTTACATGTAAACATATAACTTAGATTGCTTGTAATACCAGATGATAGAAGCGTGCATTATGCACACATGATAATAAGAAGTCTGGGTTTAATAAATCGTAGTTTTGGAGAATTGCATAAAATCAAAGCTCTTTGTTGGTTGTTTATAAGCCCTGAATAAAATTGATTGCTGACAAATAAAATTACAAAAAACGACCCCCAGTTGTGTTCAATGGTCGTACAATACGGCTGTGTAACCGTATGACAGTCTTTCTTTAACATCTGTATCAAAAGTACAAATTTAAATATATTGCTAATCATTAAAATTGTGTCCACCAGAATATTGCCAGCCATTTCGTTATATTCCTAAAATTACTACATTCGTATTTTTTAAAGAAAGTAGCGATAGTTTTTCAACTATTTTCATAGATTAGAACGTATGTTTTCAATATAGTCAATTACACATGATTTTTACCAGAAACTCAAATAATTCATAGCATTATTTTTTATTCATGAATCCTAATTATTATTTCAATCTGATAATAAGCCGCATATCGCAGCATATCATCAATATAAGACGTATTTATTTACATTTATCTACACTTATACCACGTGACGGTGTAAGATAATAAACATATATTTGACCAATTATTCACTAACGATTTGTATATTATTACAAATCAGGGTTTAATCATGTTTGTCCAAAGATTGAAAGAAGGTAAGTTAAAAGTATTTATTATCGTTTATTGATGCCTAAAGTCTTAATTTGACATCATCAATTACAGCCAAACTTTGCTTACAAATTGTACAAAATTTATTTATCCAAAAGTGCAATAAATTTATTTTTCTGTTTAGCAGACAATGATCCAGACTACATTTCGTTTTAACATCAAACATTTACGTCTGTAGGTAGCAACTCATCAATTCCAAACATCTGTTACTCTAATTGAAAGTTTTTTTTTGGTTTATGTATAAATGTTTAATGTCATGATGTTAACATACGATGTATTAGTTTAAGTGCATAATAACTTCAACGAAAACATTGTATAGGTAATGATGCACATTGAGAATATCTGTGTTCAGGAGGTTCGTATTTAGGTCAATGATACAAGATTTTAGGACTTTTTTGAAGTCGATGGTAATTACTTTCCTACCTGCCAACAGAAACAAACATCATTAGTAAATTCATGGTGGCCCCGAGCATAAATTCTGGTCAGTATTGTTTTGTGGTATTTAAACGCATACTGATTACAAAATATGCCTCGTTTCGCTTACAAACATATCAAAACGTATTTAGAACTTGCTTTGTATATAAATGTGTTAACTTAGGCGAAAAACAGATATAAAAGTCTGAATATAATGCAATATTCGCAGCAACATGTAAAATATACAACCACTGGTCAAAATCCAGAATCCACGTGTCTTTCAAGGTCTCCTACAACAAACATTTCAAGAATTGAAGACACAATAAACTAGTTATTAAAACAAAGGATAGTGTCGAAAGATTCGTGTTCTGAGGCCTTCAACACATTTTGACTTATTACAAGGATGGTTTTTACGATCTGTAACATCCGAAAATGGTTTAAAATAGAGTTCTCCGGACGCGGATGTTGAAATTCGCTATTGAAATATGTTTATGTTTATTTACATAATATTATTATTGTACGCAAGCGAGGGCCGTTATGAAAGTAATATAAACGAGAGAAAATCCGGACATCTGGAATTACGTACAAATTATTATGACATGATTATTATTACTACTACATTAATTAATATTTCTACGTTGTTACAGGCAAGGATGCAGTAGGATACGTATGATAAACAAAGTATGCATGCTGGGAATAGTGTATGCTAATATGATTATATTTTACGATGCCAACTGTGAGTATTATTATACATAACGACTGTGGTAAATTAACATTGATAATTATCTAATTAACCTTGATTTCCGGAAGACTAAGTATCCATGTAATAAGATAATTCAACAGAATGAAAATATTTCACGATTACTGAAATAACAATCATACTTATGATAAAAACACCATATTGCTAACAAAAACATTGATTAAAATACCACAGCTTTTAGTTTGGCTTAGTAGGACTAGGAAGTTAGTAGGTTTGGAACAGTAGTAGATCAGAAGCGTTAGTTGAGCTGAAACGTTAGTTGAACTAGGATGTTAGTAGGTGTGACATGTTAGTTGGTCTGAGGCGTTAGTTGAGCTGAGACGATAGCTGAACTAGGATGTTAGTAGGTGTGATGTTAGTTGGTCTGAGGCGTTAGTTGAGCTGAGACGATAGTTGAACTAGGATGTTAGTAGGTGTGATGTTAGTTGGTCTGAGGCGTTAGTTGAGCTGAGACGATAGTTGAACTAGGACGTCGGTGGAACTAGGACGTTAGCAAGTCAGGGACGTTAGTAAAATTGGGGCGTCAGTATGACTGGGACGTTAGTAGGACCGTGACCTTTGCTAAACTTGGACGTTAGCAGATAAGGGATGTTAGTAGAACAGAAATTCTCTTAAGATAAATCCAATACTGTAAGCATACATACATTGCAATTTAGATCAAATACAGTTTCATCTATTTCCTCTGATCCTATTTTAAGCTACTACTCTTCTTTTTAAAGTATCGTAAAAATCTGTTTTGCACATTTCGTAAATCATACCAGCATTGTTTTAAAAAATGGCAGCTGAGTGAACATGTGTCTGCTCGTACGGGCGTTTCTAAAGTACATGTTGTATGTTTTTGTTTCTGAATACGCTATCTTTAACAAGCATTCTTTACACGCATCTTAAGATAAGTCAATTAACTGTCTCGTTTTAACGGGTTCAATTAACCGTGTCTTTCTTTGTAGAGTCGTAACTATATACAGTTAATGTACCCACTTTCATTTCTATTCAACACGTTGTTTTATGATCATTATATAAATTTATCTTATTGTATTATTCAACCATTCATTTCCGTCAACAGAAGTGTGTTTCGATTGCTGTAATATTAGAAAAAATCAGTTTTTGGTGCGAGAAGGTGCAGAGAAAATACAGAATTGAGAGTACGTAATGAAATCAGCCATAAACTAACGCAAATAACAGTATGAAGTATCTCCAAAAACTACCACAGGTGGCGCTGAAACTTTCCTCGCGCGCCAATCTTTATTACACCGAACGAACGCCCGGGTTTACAAAAAAAACATGATGCGTAGCAATCAGTAAATCAAACAGTTTTTTGCACCTGGAAAACATATGAAGTAAAAAAACACGTTAGGATTCAAGTTATTTACGAGTCTCAAAAAATGTAACTTTTATTTCAGTGAACGACGGGTTTAATGCGCTTCTGTTTCTTGTCTATAAATATGGATTATTTATCGCATGTTTTCTGATAAAGTGAAAAAAAAGATGCTGTCTAAAATTTAATTTTGCGCTAAATCTCACTCAGATGACCCCGTTGAATATAAAACAACATTTAAGATATGCAGTCTAGAAAATTTACTTTTGGAATGCTGAGATTATGTTATCGATAGAGAGGATGGATTATGTCTTGCACAGCAGTGTCCGATTCAATTGCTTCTCAGATCTCTTAAATTTTATATTACGGTGAAAATGAAGCATGAAACTTAACAGTAGATGCCAAACAAGTGTTTAGAAACTTCACAAATCAACTCCTTTACTAAGTCTTAACAAACACACGAGAAAGGAAGCTAAATGATACTTCAAAAGCCGACAACATGTCCTCATATGGAGGAAAATGGACATTTTTGTCAATTTTCATAGAATGACTAACCACTGAACCATTTTTGCGGCTCTTCTGTTTTAGAATATAATACAGTCTTATCATTCAATGGTCAATTCTACAAGAGTGCATTGAGTTGGTTGTACGATCATAGAATTGATTTATGACCTCAAATCTAGACGAAAACTTCTCTTTGTATTAAACTCCTATGTTATAATTGTATATTTGAATAGTACTCACCTAACTATATTTACACAAACAGTTACCATGTTTTCCTGTCAGTTTTAACGGGCGCCTTTAAGTACAACACAGCTCTCTTTTTGTTCAAAGCATAATCACGTGCTAAAATCATCATAAAAACAATTTTTGGGAAACTTTTTTTCATTTCCTGTACGTCTGCACATGTACGAACTACAAAAATACGACGACGAACAACGGTCGGTAAAACAACAGGAAGTTCACATTAAAACGTTCGGTGATCACGCCATTGCGCATGCGCTGACTTCAAGGCTAAACTTCACAAATTTGAAACGTTCACAGATGACACTAACAGTAATGTACCGGGCAGACGACCAAAAGTTCCGAAACTTCGCTGAGAAATTACTTTACTTTATCTGTAGTCTTCATTAATTCGTGTACCCTTAATTAACTGCTTTATAAAAATATCAAAGACAGAACTTACGGCTTAATTGATTCTGATAATGTTTGGCAATTAGAACTCACGTGTTCCTTGTTGGCCAATCTGTTCCATTTCCCAGTAGAATGTTAGATTCGTAGTACGGTGGATTGTAAGTGACAAGCTAACGATGAAAATGAATTACATCAATGCAACAAGTTTTTACGAAATCACTAAAAATAATTCGCGCAAATCAATTGATAATCGCGTGTCCGATTTGAAGTTATGGCAAAGTTATGGTGATACTTGGGAGAAAGAATACTGTCACGTGTCATCTTTACATCAGTTATTTAACTTGTCACTAATCTTGTAACTGATCCATCAAGTTGACACTGCTTCGTAACAAAAATAATTTCTGGGCTTTAATGTCGCACCAACAGCAAGGGTAATTTTGTGAGTTTTCTAGCTTAAAGATGGTGGAAGACCCCTGGCGTACGACTGGGTAGAACCACCGACCTTCCGTAAGCTACCTGAATAGCTTACTGACGTGTGCAATCAGGTTCCGGGTGGGATTCGAACTGGCAGCAATAAGTGGTTACTAGTACTTGTCAGAGACCATACTCACTCCACCTGGATACACCAATACCTGACAAGGCATTCAGTCACCAAATCATGTTGCCACGTTACACAATATTTGGTGATATCGTAAGACTGCGAAGTTGACACATAAACACTTAAAGCCTGGTTCTGTTGTACTTTGTTCAATGCCTAAATTTCATATTTACAGACATTTGTTCCTGTAACAAACATTGCAGAGCGCAATTAGATTTATCTGACTTTATTTCCCTACTCCGTGCCAATAACCGAATAACTAAGTCAATGTTCGTGTGCGATAATTCCATAGTCACGTGATTTACAAACATGTCAAACTTAATGAAACGACCACTCCCATTGTTCTGGAATTATCGTAATAAAATTAAATAAAGATACATTTAAGTAGTTGCTATTTTGTGAAATTATTGTTCACAGGGAGAAAATACTTCAACAATTGAAGAAGCAAACATGAAGTACTTCACAACTCATAACTGTCACATTCCTATTCTGAAGTAGTTAAAAGATACTACCACACAAATAAGGCTAGAATTAAAAGTCTTTGTGCTACGTTCCCTCGACCCTACAACTAAAAACGGATGTGTTCAACATCAGAGAGTATATTTTGCACAAAGTAACCGACCGATAGTTGGACGACCTGTGTGCTCGCGGTCACCCTTAATAATGTGTATTTATTGTACCTGACCTTTGTTTTAATAGAGATAGTAGAATCAATGTCTATTTCTAGCTTTTGCAAATACAGTGCAACCTCTAGAGAGTGGCCCTCTCTTGAGCAACAACCTCCCTTCAACAACAGCATGATTTTTGCCCACTGCACGATTTAACTATAATTAATGTAACCTATCTAGAGCAACAACCTCTCAACAACAATAATATAATTTTGCTTCTCCCAAAGGGTGTTGCTTTGGAGAGGTTGCACTGTAACGGTCAAGTCATTGGTGGTGGTGGTATATAAATACATTGTCTGTTTTAAGACTTATTTAACGGATTATGGGTCAAGAATATTCAGAACACCATGGCTTGTGGCGACGTTTTACTTTGACACAAAAACTGTTTGTTTGGGAAATTGGATGGTCCATAGACTTGTGATGCTTGATCATTTGCGTTGGTTTAAACTTTATTTCAAATTGATAGTCACATACGAAGCATACACACATACAAGTATATACTATGAGAGTTACTTAAATAGAATATTACGGATTGGAAAACAAGGAACCAATTTTGTTAGGTTGGTCGAGGCACCAAAAACAATCATACTTTATGAATGGCCTGATAATTTTGTGATATGTATCATAAACTCTAATATGAGGTGTATAAATGAAGCATTTTTCATCAAAGGTAAATTGTGTGTGTTTTCGTAATCACACAGTTACGGTTGCTCTCAGCTCCATGTGAATGTGTGGTATCAAAATATTATGGCAAAAACAATTCTACCACAAGTATATTAAATCCGCTTAACTTCGTATTATTATATACAGATAACTTCAATTTAGTACCAAACCACACAAAATGAATAAATTCTCAACACGACATCTAGTACGTATGTTTTATGTGCGCTCAAACTGAAAGTAGATACTACACGTGGAAATCTGGATTCTTTGTTGATCGAGTAGACTAAGGATCTGTGTTAGCCTAAGGGGCCGAATTTCGTGAAATAAAAAACGGTTCCAGATGTACAGTGCAACCTCTCAAGAGCGACCCTCTTTTGAACAACAACCTCCCTTTAGCCATAGCAAGTTTCCCACTCTACAATTTAACCATTAATTTAACCTCCATAGAGCAACAACCTCTAAACAACAACATAGGTTTGATTTCCACATAGAGTGTTGCTCTGGAGAGGTTGCACTGTATTATTTAATATAAAATTTTACGTTCTTAGATATTATGAAATAATAAGAAATAACTTCAGAGGTTTCAAGATATAATCTTTTTGGTAAATGCGGAAGTAATGTTGCTGTGTCCATAGAGGCAAAATTATGTTGTTATTGAGAGGTTGTTACTCTTGAGAGGTTAAATTAATAGTTAAATTTTACAGAGGGAAAAAAATCATTCCGTTGTTGAAGGGAAATTGTTGCTTAAGAGAGGACCGCTCTGAAGAGGTTGCGCTTTACTATCATAATAGTAATTTTGATAATAGGAGCTAGATTTCATTACGACATAAAGTTACTGTATTCATAACAACTAAGATCATTAAAATCGGTCATTATAACGCAACATATTATTACGTGCAAATTGCATGCAGTGCATGAAAAGTATGTCTTTATAGATTAGATAACTACATCATTATCGTGAGAACCTGGCAAAGCATGCATTTTCATTTTCAAACGTCTAGAAATAAAATACATTTGTAGTTATTAAGTGATGAGAACAAGACACCATGTCAGGTTTCACTAAATTTCACTTGGCATGTTTTGAATTAAGGACAAAGAAACATTTGATTTGAATTAAATGCTTTTTCAGGAATGGAATTATTCCTCAGTACAAACGACTGGTTCTGCCTTGTGACTTTGGTTATTCTAAATTTACGTCTTTAGTCCACTTAACAATAAGTCGATATGAGTCGCGCCAACAATCTTTTTGCTACATTAAAAATGTGTTTGGCTGTTTCAGATAGGATTTCTAAGTCATCCATTATCACTTTTAGGAATATGTATACAGTAAAACCCCAATATTGAGACCACCTTCGAACCCGAAAATCGGTCGTAATAATAAAATGGTTTCATTATCAAATTGAATAATAGGAGAGTTATTGACAGCGGTCCGAAAATAGGTGGTTATTAAGACAAGGTGGTTATAATATTGAGATTGTCGCTATTAGAGTTTTTTGTTTTAAAAAAAAACAGAACAGAAAAAAAGAATGGTTCAGTACAACTTCTACAATACACTGGTGATGAAAACAAACTGTATTAATGTTGACCTCATATCGTACTTACCAACTTCTTCTTCTAGATACGATATCTTATCCTTGTAGTATTTTCTAGACAACACATTATCATCCGCCGATTTTTCATCTGATGACACTTTTTCTTCATGTTCAGTGTCCGTGTCACTAATTTTACACAGTGAATCACTTGATAATTCCTTTATACTTTCCTTTTCCTCGTGCACTGCAGTCATATCGTCCGTACTAATTGCAGATTGAATAATCTCTATTGCTAATTTTTCACTAAATTCGCTCATTTTATTTTCTAATAAATTTGAATCATTATTATCCTTATCCATTGGCGCTACTTCTTCCTGCGGATATCTAAAAGGGACATTAACCCTTTCGGGTTCAGAAGGAACTACTTTCCCGTCGTCCGAAATCATATCGGCACAACTATCGCTAAGACGCTTAACCAACACAGAATAATTATTCTCTACGATTGAAAGAAGCTTGTCTATATCACGTGATACGTTTATCGTCTGCACACTATCACTTACTTCCGCATCACTCAACGTACAATGATATTTACCTGGAGTTAGCTGCTTTTCGGAAGCAGTAAAAACAATAGATTCGCATGAGTTACCTGAAATTTGCTCCATGCTACTGGTTTTCTCGACCCCGCTAGAGGGCGTGTTATTAGGAACTGCCTCTCCACATGATGCAATTATAACGTCTGAGTTTGACGTTTTTGCAATTTCCATTTTTTGTTCTAAGAAATGTTTAGGTAAATGGCTTTCATTTAAAGATTGAATGTTTTTGACAGTGTTTTCGATTTTATCTATAATTAACGTTTTCGATGTTTCCAGTTGTTGTAATTTGTTTTTGAGTTTCTCTTCATCTTCAGTTTCGATGAAAGCCACCGCCAACCCTGACAAACCAGATTTCTCAGAGTCATTAATCTTGCTCCTTATGGCGGTAAGTTCGTCCATTAGACAACATTTATCCTCTTTCAAGTATTCTATTCGCGATTTCAGCGTTTCATTTTCTTGGTTGCACATTTCAACCTGTCTACGGAGATCAACAATTAAGTTATAATCAGATTCTAGATCGAGTGACCTACTTTTACGTAAACTTTTGCCTCGTCCTGATTGCGACTGAATCTGAGCATAGAGGCGCTCGATTTCATTTTCTTTATCCAAAAGTTTTGACCGGAAATCGTTAGCCTCTTTTTCGTATTCTTTAATTTTATCCTCGTAGTAGGACCTTGGAGATGAAGGTTCAGGAATAATCATGAGTTGTCGTTCTTGATCTTTGAGTCTTTTCTCTAACTGGAACAATTCACGATGTAATAATTCATTTTCTTCATCCATCGACGACATATTCTTTTTCAGTACCGACAATTCTTTCTCAGAGAGTTCAAGCTGTATCTTCAATTCTACTTCCGTTTCCTGTCTTGGCCTTTTGTCATTAGATTTCAAGCTGCTAACGTTGGAAGACCGCTGCAGTGATAATTTCTTAATTTGTCTACTAAGATTATCATTTTCTTCCTCGAGATCACGTACCTAGAACAAAATAGAATATCATTCGGCCATCTTGAAAAACGTTGGTTTGCGGTCACGCGACCCAAACATTTAACAGTAGGTATATAGGGAGCTTTTTTTGTTAACATAATATGCTCGAATTTACATCGATAATACAAAAGTCAAAAAATGGGGTTCGGGGATTCTTTAATGAATATGTGGAGTAACTGCAAACCAACATTGTTTTTAAGGATTGCCTCACGTACAAAATGATATGGTACGTGTATTTATGTACAAAATGACATGGTACGTGTATTTATGTACAAAATGACATGGTACGTGTATTTATGTACAAATGACATGGTACGTGTATTTATGTACAAATGACATGGTACGTGTATTTATGTACAAAATGTATGAGTATTCATTCAATGGGTCCATTCTTGTCGAGTATGTTAGGATTTCTAATTGAGTGTGTATTTACTTGGAAAAATACCGATGTATTCTGTGGATAATTACGTAAATAGAGAATGAAAACACACTGACTTTTCATAGAAAAGAGTAACATAATTACTGCATAGAATGTGTAATCATAAGATTTCCAATTATTCTACCATCAGACAGTACTACGCACTATTATTATTTTTTACATCAACTTATATAACAGACAAAGTATTCGACAATTCATACACCATCGCTTGGTAAAAAGCTAATATCGCGGAGGATATATCTGATTGGCTTTAACTTAGCGATGTATTTGTTTTGGCAGTATGATGGCAATAAAATGACTATTTGAAAACTATTTGAAAGGTTTTTCAATAACGCACCTGAAACAATCGAAAGAAAACATACGATTGTCATAATATTATAAGTATCTATTAACAATCGCTCATTATCGAAAATGTTGATATTTTGTGATTTTCATGGCAAAATATTTTGTTTGTTTTTTGTTGGTGTTGTTTTGGTCTGCGTTTTGATTGGTTTATTCGCAAAATTTGATTTAGGTACAGTTGGTCTGACCAGTGGTACTTAATTTACGTACAAAAAGCTATTGTCTGTTTCCGGTTATGCAGTGTCTATCGAAGGTTGAGGACAACAGTTTCTGGCAATGGAGAAAGTATCTTCAGTTAAATTACTACAAATATGAATGCGCCCTGACCGGGATTCGAACCCCGCGGTCATCAACTATACTGACTATCGTTACATAGACAGGTCATAGCTAAGTAACGTCATTACAATGATATACAACGTTTACTCCAAATACATACCTTTAGCTCATGACAACTTTTCCTTGTAACAATCAACAAAACAAAATAAAACATTTTTCCTTACAAATAACGAGTGCCAAGATTTTAAAGTTTGAACACCGCTATCTTAGTTACATTATGTCTATGAAACGGGCCCCGGAGCTCTGCCGAATGAACTTATCGTACAATCTCCAAATATTTATTGTACCGTTTTCATTTGAATTCAGATTTACCATCCTTTTTAGCCAAATGTTTGATTTTAACTACAGATTTTTATATCTTGTATTCATACTACCTTCTTTTGTAACTTCTTTCCATTACTCTCCACAAATTGCAGTTGGTCCTTCAGGTCAAGCTCCCGTTCTTTACCATCATACAATTCCCTCTTCAACTCCGTGATCTCATGTTCCAAACTTGTTTGTTTACCAATCAACTCCAAATTCACCTTTTAAAACAATTAGGAATATGCCTTGTCTATCAATTACATAGTATCAAACTTTAGTTGTGTCTTTGACAACTTTATACTAATTGGTATACATTGGCCACATATTTAAAATGTTTATAATTAGGTTATGTGAAGGTTTAAGAAAACCGTGATGATATTTGTACTTTTCAAATTTAACACAAGGGACTTTATTGTATAACAATTTATATAATAATTATTATGATAGTTATTTCCCTCTAATTATAAAAAAGTTCTATTATAACCGTTGAAGACAACTCTTCAAGGTAATGCTATTCAATCTGACTGGGTTACATCCCTTTATTTGAATATAACGACCAACGAGTGAAATTTTATGAAAAGCAAATATAAAGTGTATATAAAGACATATATTTAATGAAAATACAGCTTAGTTTACACATCCTTTAGACAGCTAAAGTGTACCTTGCTTGCTTCAAGCAGACCAGTTTCTGTTGCTTCAGAAATACGATTGAATATTCCCGCAAATGCCTTTTATATACCCATCATTATACTATGAACTTATGTCATATTTGACATCCCAATTGCAAGAATATCATATTGCTATCTAAAACGATGATTACTGTGCGATGTCGCGATGCAATGATTAGATAGATCGATATTTGAGGCGTTCGTTTTAAATAGTTTAATGTTATTAATCTTCAGTGTAGTATGGCTTATTATGTAATATCATTGTTCTGTTTTTAATCGATGGGGACTCGCCCAGCAGGAAAGCTTTGCGGAAGATTTTCAATTTCTAGAGTATAAAATTGTCTCCCCTTAGTTGGACATGTCCTTGTTTCACCAGTGTCAATTACTCTCGTATGACCCCCTGATTTGTAAATCCATACCCATTGAAAATTAACTGTAAAAAGGCTCTAAAAGTTAAGTATATCTGCACTATCTGGATGGACGTCATCGCTGTCCGCATTATGTTGATAAAGGTTTGGCTATGACCATTGTAATAAAAATCATAATAAAAGTAATGTTAATCATGATAATAAATAATGCCTTTATTTACACTCACATAATGCTATACAAATATTGTATATATAAACGTGTTATTCACTGAACAATATCACACAGGTTAATAACTGCTTGGCAGATATCGTACAGACAACAGTGACTCGATTGTAATGTTTACGGTAGTGTCAATCTCACGTAATCACATTTCCACTTCCGGAAATACAATGAAGTCACTGTTTTTATACGAAATGGATTCAACGAATTGAATGGATTCAAAACACACGTCATTGCATTTGAAAACGAAAAAACTCATGAAAATGTCATGCATAAATAATAGATTGATAGATGCCCGCCATTCATACAATCAAGAACGACAACTCACGTTGCTCTTTATGTGCAAGAAAACATAAGCAGAGTTGCTCTATATTAACAAGGATGATAATTTATATTTAGTTATAATTCTGTCATCACAAAGATCATAACTCTTGTTTTTCTTTTCTGACAAGATCAACAACTTATGCAATTCTTCGTAACAAGATAGACAACTTATGCCAGTGCATCACCAAGAACAACAACTCATGACCATCAATCAGGCACAATGACAATTATTGATATTGTCATATCATCAGGATATGACGGGTATGATAACTAAAGGCTATATTTGCATTTTATATACATTTGTACATCGTAATGAGGTGTTTGTATAAATATAGTGTTTACTCTCTATACTAACATAACTATAAATTGAATAAAATAACTACAGAAATACTCCCGTATTAAAATAAAGTCCTAATCTTACATTTCAAAAAAATAAGCACCAGCTTATTTCATAACATGGATTTAGTATGGTGGGTGCCACATGTACTTGACACAAAACCCAAATGTTAGCTCCATAAGCTAATTGTTATTGGGTATAAGTAGCATACAAAGTTAAAATTAGGGCTTTGTGTCAAGTATTTGTGGTGGGTGCTGTTCAAACAGGCGAAAAAAAACATAGCTTGCGAACCGATCATAACAAACGGTCCAAACCTTATTAGTCACATGGCTTCTTACTGACCTGATATGGTGTGATACAGGGTCTGTAAATAAATTCTGGGCGAGAGCGATACTTCTGACTGGATATGAACTGCTACTGACCTAATACAGGAAAATATTGGGTCAACACGTGACCCAGCTCAACCAATCAACAGCAAATATTCTGTACGAGGTAAGATAATGGTCTTTTCAAAGACTTTTCCTCAGGAAATGTCAATTAGGACTTTGAGAAAGGCTGTTGAAATCACACTTGTATTGTTTGTGGCGCACTATGTCATATGTCTTAGTGCTCAATGACCCTTAACACTAACAAATTAACCTTCAAATGAGATAATTTAAATACGACATGAAAATGCTCAAATACAAATGATGAACAGGTATGAAATGAATTGAAGAGTAACCGCTGCATATTATATTAATCTATGAATTTCAATGAACGTAAATATGGTCTAAAAAAGGAACTATTTCTTCAAATTATGAATAGCACGTGATCTACCTGAACAGAACATTGAGTTGTTATCGAAGTAAGCAATAAGGCACGTGAAAAAAGTGAATTTTATGTCCATTGAATGATTTCAATTTAAATATTGCTCTGATTCAAACAAGGGAGATAACAAGTTGTTGCATTTTGATCAACAAAGTACAAATCATATAGAAGACTTCAAAGATGGTGTATGAGTAATGATTACAGATACAATATCCAATGATAGAGTCGCTAGTTACCGGGCTACTAGTTTAATAATAACATTATCAGATGAGCAAAACAAAATACTGTCAATATTCTTGATATGGATAATGTAGAATGATTGTTGATTCATTTAAAAATGAGTGAAGCACAGCACAAACGTAAGAAATGAACTCAAGCAAGCCAAACGCTTTGCCTTTCAACTACACGTATTTAAAATAATAATTGAGCTTCTTTTAATTAAAAAAACAAAACGTACAGTTTTAACATAAATGAAAACAAATGACACACAACACACAATCAAACAATCATGAAAATGTCAAGGACGTTTTATTCTCGATCACTGAATACACACACACATATTCTCTCGAATGCTCGAATGTTGACTGGTGCATTTCCCGTCGCCATCTTTATTCAAGCATGTGCGCGCGCATAATGACGTACTTCCTGTTGATTCCAAGACATGATCACGTGGTATCACGATGCAAGGCTAGGAATTCGGCACAATTTAACTGGAACGAGACAAAGAGCAGTACTTTTTAAAAAAGTTTTTTGAAGATGGAAAATTACTAAAATAACTGTTTACAGAAATATAGCGTCTATACAGCTACATAATATAGGTATTTTTTACAAAATGATTGAGCATAAATCTTTATTGGAACCTTTAGTTCCGCAGAATAACCTGCTAGTTTACAAAAAATCTTAAAACATTATTGTTTTTTTTACGAAACAAAATTTCATGGTACGAAAATCGGTAAAAAATAAGGCACTCCAAAAAGTTCAAAGACGTCCGCACAAGTGTTAATTCAAACCAAAATCGTTTACATGCACAGCTATTATTAATGAAGCCAAAGAAATAAAATAACGCCAAATGTAAGATTCTTTTTGCGATTAGTTTTTCTTTGTACTGCTCTACCCTCGTTTCTGATAAGCAAAAATCACACAACACCATTGGGAAAACATGGCGGATAAAACATGCGGAAATAATACAATATAGATCTGGGTAGAGATCAGCACAATATTGAATTAAAACGAAGGAAAAATATACGATAATCAATTAAAAATATTGTATTTTAATAGTGTTAGTCTGTAAGTTTGTATTAGTTTAAGCAAACAACTGTCAAAACACTGTTGTTTTATTTTAAAATCACTTTACTATCGGATTTTACGTTCTACAAAATTTTGATATTCGACGTGTACGCATTCAAAATTTTGACTAACAATTTATTGAGACCGAAGAATATGTTCTGGCTACGATATCACCTTGATGTCTGCTGAGATTTTAACTGGTATTTAACGTCGCACTAACTGACAGGGTCATTTTGGCCAATTTCCAGCTGTAAAAGTTGAAGACCCACCCAGGCTTACATTTGGGTTGAACCACCGACCGTCCGTAAGCCTGCTGGACAGCTTCCTCGCATGTGAAACTTGGTCCCGGTGGGATTCAACTCAAAGCGACGAGTGCCTAGTGATTGCAAGTCAGAAACTATTACCATTCGACCGCATATGCCCTCTTAACTGCTTGTTATTACATACAAACTTTACATTGCGACCACCTCATTATTACGACCAACTTGTCATAACGACCACTTATTTTCGGACCGGCTTTCAATAACTCATTTATTAATCAACTTGATAATGAGACCACTTCATTATTACTACCGATATTTTGGGTCCCAAAGGTGGTCTCATTGTCGATGTTTGCTGTATATTGTACATGTCGCATCTTATATACATGTATTTACAATAGTAAATGTATACAATATACTTACGAATCGAAACAAAGGTCACAATTAAACAACGTAAAATCAGAATATTGGGCTGCAGAAACATGCACTTAATTACTTAATTTATCAACATAGATGAATTATTGATATAAATCTAAAATCAATGTAAAACAATTAACAATTAAATAACAACATGCCATTAAGCGAGTTATTCAAGTTAAGAGTACACTGTAACCCAGAATGTATTACATAGATTTTTTGTACCATCAAAAGCTCAGAGGCCTCCGTGGCAGAGTGGTTAATGTCTTTCACTAGTAATCACTAGTCCCAGCGAGTTTGAATCCCATCCGGGAGCAGACAAATCTCACATGTGAGAAAGCTGTCCAGTTAGTTTACAGAAAATCGGTAATTATACCAAAGTGTACGTACATCTTGGGGTCTTCCTCCACCGTTATATAGGAAAAATCGCCGAATGACTCTTGGTTTTGGTGCAAGTTAAAGCTTAGAGAAAAGTATATATCAACAGACCCATCATTAAAGAGCACAGCAGCAGAATCATTTAGAATAAAACAGAAACATCTCAACGCATTAGAAATTTTATCTTTTTCCAGAATCTGAACACGTGGAGTAGATAAAATAATCTAGATAAGATATAAGTCTGCAGAATACTTCTATAATTTACAGGCCCACTGATAGTTACATTATGGTAAGTTGAGGTGTTTTCGGACAGGTACGTAGACATGTACAGTAAAATCAGTGAAAACCGGACACTCGCAAATTGGACGATTTTTCAGGTCCCATATTTTTCTGTTTTATAATCAATAGTTTTCTGAATACCGGAATTCTCAGAAAACCGGAGTTTTTGCCCAGTTTGGAGAGGGCCCGGTTTTCAGGGGTTTTACTGCATATAGATGTACTACGCCGTGTTGTTTTTTTATAATCAAATGTCAAGCGATATATAGCACTGACATCTTAGCAAATTCTACGTTCGTAGGTATATGAAATTAACATTCCTACATTTACTGGTATTACAGATGATCATTTTTGATAAATTCGTGGCTTTTCATTAAAGAATAGAAATGATTTAATTTGTTGGTTTTATGATCTTTTGTCAGCTTATAAACGTAAATGTTTGAAATGTGTACCATTAGCCAGATTTGTACGCTGAAAAACTGCCATCTTTACTTAGACACACCGAAGAATCTTGTGGCCACGCTGTGGAAAAAGAACTGTCAAATAAATAGGATAAATCACTGTAATTACAAACAGAGGATGGCAAGATTTTCAGATTTAAAATCCGCTATCTAAGCTGAGAGATGCCGATGAAATTGTCGCCTGTCGCAGAGATGTTGGCTGGGCAAATATGATGTTTGGTAATGGAGAGGGAATTGAGCCTTAAAGTTGACTGTATTTTAAGTTACACCATGTGAAAATCACCATGACGGGAAAGGTTTTGAAACATCTAAGGAGATGCTTATCTGCCTCAGCCATATGTACGCCAGTGTTTCTGGTTATTGCGTTAGTTACAATTAATACAATTAAATTAACAGCAGACTAAGCGAACAAAATCAAAGGGTTTGTAAGCAAGCACTAAGTAACACGAAGCTAAAGTTGTACTCAAATCTTGCACTAGAACACATCAATGTAAAATCTTTCACAAAGAAAACACATGCCTAGAGCTAAATTACTGACATACAACAAAAGCAGGGTTTCAGCGCATATGAATTTTGAATGAAGCGAAATGCCTTCAATTCCTTGACTGAAATCCATTTTCACATCAAATGAATTATATCCGCAACTAATAATATATATATATTACGACATATAGATAGGCTTGTATAAAAGGCTAAAAAATAATTTCAGCAGAGTGATACTAGGTGTTAAAGTCTCAATTTTTTGCATGCAGGTCTCGTCAAAAGTATAAGATTCTACATTAATCTCTAATTGTAACTTCATCTTCCAAATCACGTGACTACGCTAAAATAAAGGTTTATAACCATACTTTGAAATAAATATAAAAATGGTTAAAATATATAAATATGGAAAGCAAGAAAAATAATTAACGAAATACATTATACGTGTAGTCTATATCTGACACTAAGTGCAGTTTAAATAAAAACCTTATTCCGATTTCCTGTTCGCTAAAATAGAAATATACATGTACTTGATTTTTGGCATTTTTTTCTATCTCCGCCGATACTCATACATCCTACAGTTATATAAGTGAAAACAAATATTTTACAACAGAGGTCCTTAATAAACCGTTGTTTCACTATCTAAGGCAGAGTGTAAGAATGATGGACGAGTATGATATTTATACATGAACACCGTTTCCAGCAGTCTGTGGTTTGAATGTAACGGAAAACATCCAAATAGTATATTGCTCACAGTTGTCGGAAAATGTTTCGAATTTTCATTGGTTTGAAAGTGACGGATACCGTTTTAATCAGACCCAAGCTCTTTGGAGTCAAAAACAGTTTCCATCTGTCTATAGCTCGGGGTCGACGGAAATTGTTTCCAACAGTTTTTAGTTTGAAAGTGGCGAAAACTGTTTTCAACACACTTTTGTTTGAAAGTGACAGGCACCTTTTCAACAAGCCTATAAGTTCGTAGGTGTCGGATACTGTTTCCTTAAGATTTTAGTTTGAAACAGACAGAAACCGTTTCCAACAGTGTATAGTTTGAATGCTCAGGAAACCGTAATTAATGATCGACTGTCGTGCTGAATGAACGACTAGGCAACACAACATCGCATAACTAGAAAATTTAGCCATATCTTTTACCTTTGATTTATTATCCTTAAATATTAAAAAGAAAACTACACTGTTAATATACACAGTCCACTCTAACATTTAGCAGGCCATTCATAAAAAGTGCTTGCTTTAAGCCCCCCCCCAAACACCATAAAATTACCTCCAATTCAGGAGAACTCTATTAAACTGTATTAAACAGAGTGTTAACTGAAACACTTTTTAAAAATGGCTTTATTTTATTTTCGTATAATATTGGTAGATGATGTATTATGCTAAGGACTCCAAATATACTCAAATTATGCTGTTTCCTTAGGCCAAGTATATAATGTGACTGTGTATAATGAATACAATACAATATCATGAAGTCAGTGCAATAAAATACTTTTTTATAAAGGTATACTTTTATTGCACTGAACACTAGATAAATGACAACAGTGAATGCAACACTGACTTAAGAAGCGGATGACAATACAATTGTTATATACAATAGAATAACAAATTAGGTATATACGAATGTCCGTTGTTTCTACTTAATTATATTTCATGTTATTTTATATTTCTTCATCCCAAATTTACTAAAGACTCAATTAACAAAAATATGATTTAGTATTTCTAGACTTAGCAAATTGGTCATCAATCAAAATTTAACAAACAAAAACTTGAAATATTAAATCGAAAAACATAGATTTAACATTACCACGGTAAAACTGGGAAAAAATTGAAACAGATCCGGTCATTCGTACATCTAGCATGCGTCTTGTGTTAGATCTAAATAAGGTAATACAATATAAAATATCATGTCAACATATTTATATATACAATATTTGCGTTAATTCATTCCATAAAGTGATATAAGTAAGTATATTCTCATATTTCATCAATATTTTATAAAATATCGATGTTTTGTTAAAAAATCGATATTCTGCTATATATCGATTTTCAGGTAGATATCGGCATCCGGTTCAATATCGATATTATATCGACTTCCAGTTAAATATCGTTATTATGTTAATATCGATGATTCATTAAAAATCGTTATTTTGTTAAATATCGATATTCTATATAAGATATCGATAATCTTATTAATAACGATTCATTGAATTACCGCTATTTTATTAAGCATAATGTGTTTTGCAATCAAATAACCATCATACGATGGATCTATTATGTCCCGAATGGCACAGTACTTTTTTGTAAATTTTCTAATATACACAGAAGTTTTAATTTTGTAAAGTTAAGAAGAAAATTGAAGTTGACATTCGTGTATATCGATAGCATAACGATATGATCTAAGTCTTAGATATACAGTACATGTATGTGGTAGTGTTGACACATATTACAAGTACACATTCAAGTGCTTTACAACGGATGGTAACATAAAGATATATATTTAAATTATCTGAAAAAGTCAAAAACCGGTGAATAATGAATGGTTATGATACCTTTCGTCCCGAATAAATCAACTTTAAAAAGATCATATGAGTGTTGTTTTTTTTTTTTGCTCTGATAAATAGCTTCATTACTGGTTAATAATCAATAGGTTAGGAACATTATACATTCCTTTAATACAAAGTTATTTAATATGATTATCTTTCTTTGAAATGAAATTATTAAGCATTAAAAATATTAATTTGAATAGAAGTTATGCAAAAAGTTTTCTGCCGTCAAAGTTTAAATACAGTAAAACCTCACATAGCGACCACCTCAGTATTACGACCGACCACCATGTTATAACAACCACTTATATTCGGTCCGGCTTCCAATAACTCCTCTATAATCTAACTTGATAATGAGACAAACTCATGATTTTTTTGGTCCCGAATGTGGTCTGACTATCGGGGTTTTACTGAAGTTATAACTCATTATACTTAGATACATATAAATACCTTTCTAGGTTCACTGGGGTCGGCACCTCCTTCCCTTAGACGTAACTCTTGCCGAAGGTCCACAACCTGAAAACAGACAGAAAAAAAACTTAAAAATAACAAAGGCGATAGCCACAGTCGACGAATAAAACACTAAAATACGGATCATCTTTTAAAAATAATTATTTTGCAGCGTTCCAACTGTGACTCCAGCTTTGGAGATCAAGGCACGAGGTTATAAGACTTGAGAATAGTCTACAAACTCAAATCTTAATTCCATAAGTGAAGAATTCTCGTTGGAAAGGTATTGTAGTTTGATGATAAATACATTTTCAGATCATTTAAGCAGGCAGAATAACAAATGATAAAAACTCTTTATTGTTTGTTAATCATTAAGTTTGAAACATCAAACACAAATTATGAGATTTGAGCTCGGAGACCGTTCTCAAGTTTTATAACCTTGGACCCAAGCCGTGATGGATGATTTCGACCGTCAAGATGTATTTACTAGAAATTTGATGTCAGGAAAGAGTGAAAACATTTAAGTAGTGGAAATACTTGAAGACGTACAACATACAATTATACCTCACATTACGACCATCTCAATATTACGACCATCATGTTATAACGACTACTTATTTCCGGACCGGTTTTCAGTAACTTTCCGATAATGAGACCACCTGATTATAACGACCGATTTTTTTTGTCATGAAAGTGGTCTCATTATGAAGTTTCACTGTAATTATCAACATTTTAGTTGGTTAAGCCAGTTCTTGTTTAAACCCTCCGGAACTCGCCGAAAAAAAACTTCTTGGAAGTTAATTATAGAAACAATAAAGCCAGAAGACTAGACGTGATATAATCCAAGTAACGTTATCAGGTTTCTGACTTCCAAAATACGCCTCTCCGGGCGAATAAAACATAATTATTTTTGGATATTATAGTTTTATGTGATAAGCATTTGCACAGTGCATTAATAGCTTGGAATATCTTTACATTAACCAGATGATAGATACGATTAGCGTGTATTGGAAACATAAACTGCTATGTTACATATGCGTACGAGTTACGTAGAATTGGTGTCATATACGTAACAATGGTATTAGTTATAGTGTGGGTCAAAATTGTTTATCTTTTCATCAAACTCTGGTGTAACGTGATTAGATATTGTTACCAAGGTGTAACACAAGAGATATACTAAGTAATTATCGCCTACGAACTCTCAATCCACGCGCTTTGTGATGTTCAGTACAAAATTCCGGTTGATAGAAGCCACATGGAACACTAGAACATCACATAGATTCCGAGACGGACTGGGAATACTTCAGTAGCGAGTGTATTAGACATAAATCTTATCACTGTACAACACGGGAAAGATAAAATACGACATGAGAACTAGAGGGACATAAAAGTAATTTTTACGATATCACAACAAAAACTTAGACCAATTTAGCACTGAACATAAACGAGGTATGATGAGTTCAGTGAGTGAAAAGGAACATCTTTATACAGTCGAACCTCTCTAATCCGAACCTTTCCAATCCGGAATTCTCTCTAAGCCGTACACGTCAGCCGGTCCCAATTGTCCTTATTGTGTATTTAATACTAAAAAACTTAGTAATTCAAAACTTTCTATTTCGAAAACCTTTCTAACCCGAACATATTTGTAGTTCAGATTTGAAAGGTTCTGCTGTATAAGGTGTCACAAAACTAAACAAGAACGTTCACATCCTAGTTTCACAATTGCAGTTTTTTTCCCGAATTTAAACTGCTTGACGAATACACCAACATAACAAATACATTGAATTGAAACCCCATCAATTAAAAACATGTTAGAATAAGGCATAATTCTGCATTAACACATGTTTTCATGGAAGATGAGTTTCTTTGAAGTTGCAAAATTAATTCTAATCGTCAGTGCTATAAAATTCCCATTATCGTATAAAATATTCATAGTTTTCTCTGACACTTTGTGTACGGGATTTGTCTGGTATTATTATTATGTGTACGGAGGATTCAGTTTGTTATCATTAGCGGCAGTGTAATGAATCATAAGAGTTTTATCTTCTGCGAGCACCAGCTTGCTATGCACAAGATAAATATTACATCAAATACACGAACCATTAACTATAACAAGAGACAACCATACTCACAGATTGTTGATCCAGAAAGTGATAAAATACCAGACTATAATACATACGGGGGTTGGTCCACATCAAGAAAATGATAAACACAAGAGTTGGTTCATTAACCGCCAAATTACAAGAACTATTAAATATGAGGGTCGATTCATAAACTCCTCAACAAAAGACCCGAGGACAGGAAAAAAAGAACCCATTAACTTAACCAGAATTCGAAAAAATAGTGTGAATCAAAATAAGTATCATTCAAAATAGGAAATAATCAAAGTGACGAATGGTAAAAATATATGAAAGGACAAGAAATGATGAATGCGGGTTGGTCCATAGACCACAAACTTTGCATTGTAAGAGGGTCGATCCAAAACAATTAACAAATATAGAAAAGTATCAAACACAGACTAAAACATTGTGGTAAAAAGTGTGTGCAATTGCAAAAGAAGATCTATTGACAATATAGTCTGTAACCATCGTACAAGTGTGTGATAGCGCGTCTGGCATTTTGATAGGCAAATTACGAGTTAGATCATTTGGTGCAGATATGTCGGGGCTAAAGTCCGAAAGCCGTACAAATCCGTTTTAAAAGACTGAACTTAATATAAACATTCTTAAGTAAAATATACTGTAATGTAAATAACGACATCCATTCTTCGTAAGCATTCAGGAATCCTGTTCACAATGATATCACTTATGATATACATGCTAGTATTTACAAAGAGTTTTCGTCTTTGTATACAGACAACAGAAGTATATCATCTCACGATATTCACAATCATTAATCAACCATATTGGTATCAATAATTGTTGTAACTTAATTACAAGGAACTATTCGCTGTATGTTATTCACGTTTCTGCAAAATGATTACATTACAGATCAATATGTGTAATAGTTTTTGTACTAATAAAATACGTATATACGCAATACAATTTTCATAGAAACTCATGGGCTTTATGCCAGCTCAACAGAACAAATGGTAAGGTATCATGTATATGTGTATTTCAACTTTCACAATTACTTCAGTACTTTCTTATACATGTATGTATGTGTGTATACAGCAGAACTATGCAGAATACAATCTCTGATAAATCTGAATAAAAGAGTTTGAACACTTAAAAACATTAAATGCGCTTCCATTAACAGTCCACAACCTTCATCAATCAAGCGCCACTTTTAGGACAAAAAGAAATGGTCCTTATATTGAAGTAGTGTCATGTTAAACTACTCTGATTCG
Source organism: Lutraria rhynchaena (assembly GCA_008271625.1). Classification (NCBI taxonomy): domain Eukaryota; kingdom Metazoa; phylum Mollusca; class Bivalvia; order Venerida; family Mactridae; genus Lutraria; species Lutraria rhynchaena. The sequence continues at coordinate 27,519 of VIBL01000367.1, forward strand.
AACTTCGAAGCTTCCTCTTTATATTTCATAGCACTGGAAGAAAATCATTGACCATACTTGATAAATTACCAGGTGCTATTTTAAATATTAAGTCCAACATGTATTTGAACACTCGATTCTTTGTGTAGATCGACTGTAACATTTGTAAATCGTAAGAATTAATTCACTATTTTGGGTTCTCCCAAGAATCAAGTTCCATAAAGTGGACATTTAGAAATTCGACTCAGTGTATAGAGGTAAACGGTCCGAAATTAAGAGGTCGATGAAAAGAATTCGTCTCATAATTGAAATGGCTGAAAATGGCTGAAATTTACTGAATCAAAAACTTGTGACGTATGCACCAAAGGTACATCTCATCTCTAACAACAATAATAAACTAAAATAAACACCGATAAATCATTCTTATGGCAAATTACATTCCTCTATCGTCACTGAATCGTTACAAATCTTCATTTACTCATTAACTATCTATAGATTACATACATGTAACACCCGAACATACAATCTGAAACATGTGTAGTTAATTTAACATATAATTATTAGCGGACATCGTACATTTTTCGGTGTTAACTGACCATAAAACATCTAGTGCACTCGCCACTTATAACACAACCACGTACAAACAGTCACAACAGATCAGGAATCGTAGAGACTATGATATTCAAGCACAAAGGGGCCAAATTTGGGCCCAATAATCCAAGACACAAATTGAATATAAAACAACTTTATTCTTAGAAATCATTAACTTACAATGTCTAAGGATATATAGCTCTGAAATCCATAAAGTTGTTTATCAAATTGGTCAGCTGAAAATATTGAAGTAAACATAATATAACTGACTCCAATGATTTACTGAGTTGCATACGCTGATCGTCTGAGAAAAACTTGATACTGGTTTTGTGCTGCAAAATAACGTTTTTGAATTCTACCAATATTTTGAACGTATAAACTCAAAATAATCATAGAATACACTCTAATGACAAATTGTCAAGGAAAGCCGCGCACTAATCGTTCTGCCGGGTTAACTTATCTATCCAACTCAAAATGACTTCTGTATTACATATAACATTCACAAAATTGATTTCTTGTCTATTTCAACTTGATACTGAGACAGGTCCCAAAGGTAGTCTTTATATGAGGGTTTTACTGTATTCAAAACCCTGAATAGCTAGCTGGATACATTCACCAAGAGTCTGTCTACAACCGTAATATTCCGGGGTACACCGAACGGGAAAACTAATTAGACAATATACATTAACGGCCACCAATCATCATAAATGACTAGGTACCTCGTGTATTAGATTAACTGTAACCAATGTTGGATGCCTCTTCTACATCATATCTATGCCAGGTGGTGAAATATTCTTACAAGCAGAAATACTGGTTGTGAGATATGAAGAGTATTTGTCTTACTATCTACTTTCTAAAGTGTGGAATACGAGAACTTGAACAGGGTCAAAACTTGATCTGCTCTACTAGGTAATATCCTTGGCCGGTAGGAAAGCGTCCTGGGATGTTAAGCATTTTTAACGCCCAGTCATGAAATTTACAAATGGCAAGACGGCATATTCTAAGACAAGTACGTTTTGTGACCAGTAATTAACCTGGCATGCCGGTTTGATTGGTTTTGCGTGTATTTAAACACAGAATGACAGGAACTCTCGCCTAAGAATCATCTTTAATACATGTACTGTCCTCTAATTTTGAGTGATGCAGTATCTGAAACGATTCCTAACGTGTTAGTCATTACATTCGAGTGATGATTGTTCGGAATCTTAGCTTTTATATTACCACGTTAAATCAAATTTTCGCACACACGCACTAAAATCTACCTTACCATCCAAACAGCGCAAACAGAAGGTACACAAGTCATCTTAGATCCTGTAACAATTGTTCACGCTGTTAATGATAGTTTATCATTATATTCACAACACACAAAGAATATGAAGCTAACCACATTCTTGTATTACGTAGTATTACAGTATACAGTTTACACATTAAATATTAGGCCAAGCTAAAAAGGCGATTCCTTCTGGTGTCCACCCACCGACCGATATCAGATCCGAATAAATATTTATATTTTATCATGCAAGTGTTTCTACTCCTGCATCAAAAGAACACTTGATGTCTCTTACACATTATTGGACGTATAGACGCCTATATGTCACATAACTGGGTGTCAACATATAAATAAGGCGTAAAAATGTTTGTTTCTGACTACACCACCCGTCCTATTTCCCCCCGCGACCCTAGACTTTGTATTGGGCAAGATGAATGGTACACTTACTGTCTCACTTTTTGTACCTTTAAAAAATAATTTCAGCAGCAGCTTTTAAGGATAGTAAAAAATCCCGTCAAACTAACCTTATTTCTACTGAGCATGTAACCAGAAACAAGCAATTATTTTATGTCTAACAAATATCATGAAAGTTTGGCCTAGCTTTCAAGATCACCGCAGTGTTATGAAGGAATTCACGCAATGTTGGAACTATGCCCTGAAAACAGATACGTGTTTATGTGTGATGTTTCAGAAGACTTTGTGTTGAGGTGTTCACCTCAATTTCCTGCGACGCAACAATTGCAACATTCACAATTTCACAATTTACACCTAAGCCTGTGAATCAAGACCACCTGCCTTTATACAGTGGTGGTCTTTTTCTAAAGCAAACATTTTCAGTCAATTTTAACCTCTAAATAAGAACCACTTTAGATAAAGACCACATCAGATAAAGATCACATTTATCTCTAAAAGGTGGTTGATATAGACGGGTTACACAGCGAAATACATTTTATGGTTTTCAGTCGTTTTTGAACAGCGACTAAATTTAGGCTAAATACGTGTACACGTATATCACTTTCCATAAAATATACAGTCCTCCACTTACCATCGGTTTGGTGCCAAATTATGTAATTCAATGATGTCTACATGTATTTGAAACAATGGCGGTCATGCCAATTGTATCCATGCATTTTGTTTCCATGCATCTGGTAATAAATACAGTCAAACCTGTGAACAAAGGCCACCCTTGGGAAAGACAAAAATGTGGCCTTTATTGACAGATGACCTGCATTCGGAGGTCAATTTGTTATAAATAATCAGTGACGTTTTTTTTTAAAAAAAATGGCCTTTATTCACGTGGTGGCCTTAATTCGGAGGTCAGTTTGTTATAAATAATCAGTGACGATTTTTCAAAGATTGGTCTTTATTCACAGGGTTGTCTTTATTCGGAGATGGCCACAAATACAGGTTTGTATATGATTTTATCAAGTAATTTGTCCGAATGGAAGACAAACGTGTTTGCTTCAGTTCGTGTATTTTTATTATGAACTATGCTTTTGGTTTTTGCAAATTTAATTTTATCCTATACTTACAAAATCAATAAAATTTATTAGCCGAAAGCAAAAATTAATAGGTCGACTCACACTGGTGATTTGGAGCCGACAAACCCGATTTTATGTGCGGTTTAATAAATTATCTTTCATCGGATAATTAATATGTTCAACAAGGCGATTATTGTTAAACAAATTAAAAACTTCTTGAAAAGGAAGCGTGATAACGGAGATTATGACTTGGCAGACGTTTCACGCCGTAAAAACAATTAATTTAAGCATAACTTTGGAATAATTAATGTTCTGTAAAAGTTGAAACGGTTAACTCTATTGAATAGTATTAGTTATTGTACGCTCATTCGGAGAGCTTTGGTTTATACCGTGTCTCAGGGAAATATTTAAGTATTAAAATAATTACACGGAGCTAAAGTAGAGAGATCGAAACTGTTTATTGTGGGAACATTGTTGAAATGATCAGTATTACTCATACTTAATTTTGTACTTGAAAAACTTCCAATCATTCTGATGTATGAATGTATTTATGATCATGAATAAAATATATGCTTGGTTTTTTAACTGTTTCATTTTTAAATAAGTAACGAATGATAACTCGTGGGTATTGATTTTAACACAAAAAAATGTCACCACTTTAAGTGTTACTGATTTAGTCAAAAAAGCAAAAACGGGAGCTGTGTGACCTTGAAACTCTGAGGCAAAGGTTAAGGTCAATAATTTGTGTTGCAGAATTTTGATACATGTATACGAAAGAATATTGTGGAGAGCGTACTACATTCTGAATGGTAACTAGTGACATAGTAGGTCAGCTAAGGTAAAATGTGACTTAGTGGTTCTGATAAGGTAAATTGTGACTTTGTGGGTCAGCTATGGTAATACAAACCTTATCTCGTAGTTTATCCACCTCAAGTTCGAGTCTGAACTGTTTACGGTCAGCTTGCTCTAAAAGTTCAGTTAAATGTCGGTTCTCCTCTTCCACTTTTCCACGACGGTCTTCCATAAGATCCAGCTCATCGTGCAGACGGACGGACACTTCTTTGGCCAACTGAAATAAGAGAAGAATATCATAATCAATCATCTAAATCACTGAACTGTAATATCACGAAAAATCTTTTAGGGTAATATGTATGTATTAACTTTAGCTTAGTGATAGACGTAGTATAGTACAGTAACACCTCGATATTAAGGTTACATTTGTTACAAAGAAAGTCTTATTATTGAGTCAGTCTCATTAACAATATCAAATATTAAGGTGATATTATAAACGGATCTGAAAATAAGTGGTAGTTTTATAATGAGATGGTCTTAATATTGAAGTGTTCGTTTAGTGGGATTTTTTTGTAACTCGAGTATACCAATGTTAAGTGTGTTATCGTGTAGTATATGAGTGATTGATCATCACTAAATCAACGATCATCATTAAATTTTGAATTCTAGTCCTGCTCTAGTCAGGGGTTGCATGTGCTTATAAGCTCTACCAAATGTTTGATGCACTATTCACTAAAATAATAATAATAATGACTTTATTTTGTGTGAATAACATACTTGGTTTAAGACCAATCATCAGTATGGTCCACATCTGTGGTGATAATGTTAATCGGTACTTGTTCATGCATTTACGAACACCACATTCGTGACAGAATACATTTTGTTGTCACTGTACTACGTAACAACATCTGAAATTGTCATTGCGTGTTTAAAGATCTATACAGTGCAACCTCGCTAAAACACCCATTGGGAGAAGCAAGATTATGTTGTTGTTGAGAGGTTGTTGCTCTAGAGATGTTAAATTAATGGTTAAATCGATCAGTGGGGTAATCATGCTGTTGTGGAAGGAAGGTTGTTGCTCAAGAGAGGGCCGCTGTGGAGAGGTTGCACTGTAATGTTAACATGCAATATCTTCAGAAATATTGCTGTTAAGAAAATAACGATACGTATAAGTGTTTAACTTTTGTCTATGGTCACATGACGATCAGTATTAACAGGTGGTCGCTATTTGAAAATTTAAAACTTTAAAACTTCATAGTACACAAAGTACAAATGTAGTTTTTTACTATAAATATCGTGTCGGATAATGTTTGAAATAAAACAGCTTTAAGACAGGTTGATGTCTTCATGCAATAAATGCTGTAAACATTATGTACTTAACTGTGCCTTCTGTGAAGACAGAACATTATGAATGAATGTATGGTATTAGACGTAACGAACCAGATAAAATACTTTGTTAAGATGATTGTAGCGATTAAGTACTGTTAGAATCAACACCAATAGAATTTAGTTCGCATTTTGAATCCCGAAACAAGACAATTAAAACATTCCAATCATAATTTGCACCGATTATTTGCTTAAATACTCGTTTTCATTTAAATATCCGAAGGTATACCACTCCAAATAAGTAAACGTGTATTGTTGTTGATGATGTTGCTGTTGTTGATGTTGTTTCTTTTTCGTTCAAAAGGCAAACTTTACGGGCAAGTCCACATGTATACATATTAATAATGAAGCGTACTGTATGGTAGCATATTGATAGCATAGAATAATCTGTCGCTAGTTATAATTATACTTATTATATTTATATTATAGTATACTTATATATTATATTGTATAATAAAACTTCATTTAGCGACTACCCCAATATTAGTACTGCTATATTATACCATCAATAATCTGCGATCAGATTTTCAATAATTCCTTTGTATTTTAATGAAACCACCTAAATATCAATACGGCCCGGAAAGATGGTCGTGATATTGAGTTTTTACTGTTTTTGGAAAAATAAATCATTTACGATGCATGAAAAGTGCATGTCGCAGTGTAAGGTGAGCAGACAAAAGCGACTAGTTTTTCCTGATTAATTGTAGAGTAAATTGGAGTCGAGAGTCTCTGGAGGGACGTAGAAGACATCAATGATAGAATTAATTATGCTATGGTACTAATTAACGTAACGACCAGCAGATACGAATAAAAGATTGTTTTGCCGGGGCAGCTGTTCTAGTATCGTTCTAATAAAAGTCACGTTTTTTTTTTTCATTGATTGTTACAATTTACTTAATGGGAACGACCTCTCAGAAAACTGTATGCGGCGTTAAAAGTTACGTAGAGATTGTTGTACGAGTGCAAGTTCGAGAAAGTATGCTTTATTGTTTAGAAGAAACTAAATACAATGTATTATTGACTATGAAAGACAACTCTGACAGAAGTAATGCCTGTTTTTGTAGTCCTAATTTAAATGGCAATGTCTTAATATAGTCACATTTTGTAATGTGGCCAAAATTGTAGAAATTTGATCATATTTATGGATAATTATATCCAAGCATTAATGTAATTGATGAAATGCTACAGTAAGGTGGAGGAAGGAAGGGAAGTTTAATGATAGGCATTATTACGAAAAAATGTGATCTAGGACTTATTACTGCAAAGTTGAACCGGGAAAAATATCATGGTACTTACTCTTAGCTCATCCTCTAAAGAATGAATATGGGACACAGCGTCCCTGTCTTGGAATGAGTTTTGCAGCTTCCTGAGTCTTTCTTCAAATTGATTCTTATCTTTCTCCGTTTGTTCGTTCCTTCTCTCCATCTTACGCAATTTGAATTGTAAAATTCGACAATTTTTAGCCGTGTATTCAAGTTCCTTTTGAATTTCACGAAATTCTTCGGCTTCTTGATCCCTAAAACTGTCATACATTTCTTCCATTTCAACTTTTAATTCATTGATCTCTTGCTTTAATTGATCGTTTTCTTCCATTAAATCTTCCATGAGTTTTTCTTTTGCTGTTAGCTTGTCGTCCATTTCTTCTGATTCTTTAGTATGAGGTTTGTTTTGGTTAATTTCGTGTTTTGCTTTTAAATCATTCATCATGTTAATATTTTCAGACTCAAGTTGTGAACATTTATCTTCCATAGACTTAAGTTGGCTTCTTAGCCCTTTTATCGCGCATTCAACCTCATCTCGTTGCTTTTTGGCCGTGGATTCAGTCAACGCCTTATTATTTAAGTCACTTCGTAACATTTCATTTTCAGTCTCTAGATTTTGACAACGTTCTGTCATATTTAACAATTCGGCTCTCAACCTTTCCAATTCACCGTCGGAATATTTAGAACCGATTGTCCTCTCACTGTCCTTCGTTTCCTTCTTATTGCTGCAATCATAATGTTCCAAAGCAATGTCGCCATTAACAATAGTATCTGCGATTTTATCCTTAGGCGGACTTTTAGTTTTATTACTCTTGGTTAAACCCAAACCCGAAAATCCTGATGTGTTATCATCAAAGTTACTGTCGTCAAGCGAACTGACTCCCGCGGTTTTACTCCGACTACTTGTGAATACCTGCGTATCCACGTGTAATGGTGACTTACTATCACGCGTGCTCTTCTCCGCGCATGCGTCACCCGAAACAACCTCACTATCAGACGAAACAGTTCCGAAAGACGTTTTACTGATACCAGAGGTTTCTGGAGCATTCTTATCCAAGCATTTTTCCTTTGAAGTCTCTATATTACGACTTTCTCCCTTATTGGATTCTTTATTTATTTGAAAATCGTAATCAGAGTCAACATTAGTTGAGACTTTCATTTCATCTGTAGATTTTTCAGCGTCTTTTGACGATTTTCTTAGTACATCCGACGGTCTTTCTTTCATTTTCAAAGATTCTTTAGTGTCTTTCGCTTTCAATGAATTGTTTTTATCATTTACTTGCTCTTCATTTTCTGGAGATTTCAATTTTTTTAGATTTGGAATTTCAAATTTATTTTTTGAGTCGGTCTTTGTTTCATTCAGTTTAGACTTAGGCTCAAACTTAGATTTTAAACTTGATTTAGAATCGTCCTGCGGATCGGTTTTGGATTTAAGTTTAGGAAGCTCAAACTTAGCCTTTGTGCTAGTCTTTTCTTCAGTTATGCTTGATTTTGGTTCATTTGTTTTATTGAGTTTAAACTTTGGTTCAAACTTATTTCCAAATTTATCAGCTGGTTTAGCGTCAGTTGAGTGTGTTTTATTGTCAGCATCCTTGTTTTTGTCGTTTATTAATGCGGTTTTGTTTGATTTTAATGACGGCAGTTCAAATTTTTTCTTAGTATCTACCTTAGCCGCATCTTTGTCTGTACTAGGTTTGTCACTGGCCTTTTTAAGGCTATTTCTTAGATCGAACGTTTTTGATTTACTAGTAGTGTCCTCATCTTTTCCGGTCTTCAAACTGGTCTTATTAAACTTTGATTTGAGATCATTTGTATTCTTGTCTTGTACTTTAGTGTCGTTGTCAAGCTTAGATTTCTCCATAGGGGTTGATTTACTCTTATCATCAGGTTCTTTGTTGGTTGTGTTTTCTTCTTTGTGTTTCGTTAATAGTTGATCAGATTTCTTTTCAGTATTGTCAGTACAAGGTGTTTGCTTCTTTTCATTGTTGATTGGAGATTTTGCTTTTTCTCTATCTAAAGCTGGTTCTGGCTTATTTAATTCAGTATCTTTCTCCAGTTTAGATTTTTGTTCTGGAGTTGATTTACTCTTATCGACCAGTTCTGAGATGGTCGTGTTCTTGTCAATAGGTATTTTATCTTTCTGTTTCGCTAATGAAAGATCAGGTTTCTTTTCACCGTTTTCGGTATCTGGTAATTGCTTCCTTTCAATATTTATCGGTGATTTAGATTTTTCTCTATCTACAGCAGGAACAGTCTTCCTAGATAAATCTGGTTTAAGTTCAGACTCGTTTTTGGTGTCGCCTTTTGGTGATTTTGATCGGTCATCTACTTTCTTTTCAGTATCTGCTGATGGTGATTTCAGCCTGTCTTTCCAGGACGGTGCCTGCTTATTTTCATTTTCAGGTGTTGGTGATTTTAGTTTTTCTTTCAGTTTTGACAATGGATCTTTATCTACAGAGGGAGATTTAAGGTCATCTTTCAATTTATCTTTGTCAACAGATGGAGATTTAAGTTGATCTTTTAAACTTCCTTTATCAACAGAGGGTGATTTAAGGTCATCTTTTAATTTATCTTTTTCCACAGTGGGTGATTTAAGTTGATCTTTTGATTTATCTTTGTCAACAAAGGGAGATTTCAGCTGATCTTTTAAATTCCCTTTATCCACAGAGGGTGATTTAAGATCAACTTTTAATTTGTCTTTGTCAACATTGGGTGAGTTAAGTTGATCTTTCGTTTTATCTTTGTCAACAGATGGAGATTTTAGTTGATCTTTTAGATTCCCTTTATCCACAGAGGGTGATTTAAGGTCTTCTTTTAATTTATCTTTGTCAACAGATGGTGACTTAAGTTGGTCTTTTAAATTTAGACTTGGTTTTAAGAGCTCATCTTTTTTCGGTCCGTCACCGGTTTTGTTCAATTTATCCTTAAAGGAAGTAGGCTTCGTGTCTTCTTTATCCTTGCTAGTAGGTTTTAAATCAGGCTTTTTCAAACCAAGTTTTAGATCTTTTTCAGTCGGTTTGTCTTTGCTGTCTTTAGATTCCTCTATTTTTGACTTTTCAGTGGTCTTATTTAGCCTGTCTTTAAATGATACGAGTTTCGTCTCTTCTTTATCACTGATGGAAGATTTCAGCTCAGGCTTTTTAAAACCAGGCTTAGTATCCTTATCAGCAGGTTTGTCTTTGTCATCTTTGTCAGACGTTTTATTTAGCCTATCTTTAAACGATATAGGTTTTGTTTCTTTATTATCACTGCTAGCCGGTTTTAATTCAGGCTTTTTCCACCCAGATTTATGATCTTTGTCCACCGATTTTTCTTTTTCTTTACTGTCTTCTGTCTTAATAGTTTTAAGTCTGTTTGAAGAAAGCAAATCTTTAGCACCTTTAAGTTCATTTTGTTTCTCAGTCTCACTAGTAGTACTTTTGAGATCAAATTTAGATTTTTGTCCAGTTTTTGACAAACTAGTATTTTCTTTATCTTTACTATTAGTCAATTTAAGGTCTGGCTTTTCACTTTTAGATTTTTGTTCAGTCTTATCACTTAATTTGATAGGCAATTCTTTCGACTGTGGACTACTATCCTTGATCTTGGTGTCCGTGGACCTTTTTGGTAATGTTATTATGTCAACATGGCCATCCTTTTGTTGATGAATCACAGTCTGGCCAGACTTTGAAGTAGCACCACTTTTAATTTCATTTTGAAAACTGTCCAGTTTGTTTAACATTGCTTGTCTGCCATCTTTCATTTTATCAACACCAGATATGTTATCAACAGAACCACCAAACTTCGATTTTTGTGTTAAAATTGGTACCGGATCTTTCTTTTTCTCAGGAACATTTGATATGTTTTCCATTGATCCAAATTTAAATTTTATACCAAGTTTATTATCACTAACTTCAACTTCAGCCGACACATTTTCCATTGATCCAAATTTTCCCTTCATTGAGCCATCTTTTTTATAAGTTTTGGGTGGGGTGGGGGGCGGAATGTTTTTTGTCGGGCTCTCAACCTTTCCAGCCTCTCGATCTAATTGATCATATTTTTCTGTAATGAGCGATAATCCACTAGCCTTTTTCGTTCTCGGCAATGTGTGTGACGCTTCTTTTGGCTTGTATTTATCTTTTTCCATCTGTTCATATTTATCTTTAATGGATGACGCCGCTGACTTTCTATCTGCCGCGCTAGTGCCTTCTCGTTTGTCTTTTACATTACCGGAAGACACATTGACGCCATGTTCCCCACTTCCGGCCGCATGCGCTTCGGGAGATTGAAAACAATTTTTACACACAGTTTTCCTCCATGCTTGCGGCTCAAAGTTTTCACACATAGGTTTGTGTATCTCTTCTCCACTCATTTTGATACACTAGTATATTCTACAAAAAACTTGAAAGAAATATACAACACAATATACAACTAATTTAATCCTAGTTACACAAATAAACCGCGGAAGTCAACTTTAGTCCAGTAAATCTATTTAAACTCCCATATTAATCACAACTTTCGTTAAGTTTTGGAAGACATTTCTGAGTATTCCTGCGTAATACGTCATCACTTCTGTGCGTTTCTTGTGCCTTATTAAGATCAAATAGTATACGTTTTGCACACAATGTAAGGCTACACCTTGCTGATTTACCTGGCAGAGATAGAACAGTGATTAATACATGCCAAAATATTCTAGAACTTACATATGTGTAATACATAAAGTATGTGGAGTTTAATGTACTGTTGTGTATGCAATCAGACACAACGATCAAACGGTATACTGTAGAGGATATATTTTGTGTATTGGGAAAATACCAGATGTCAGTAGACTACTTTTTCATTGCTAGTACACCTCAATGCTAGCGGCTTATCAGCCTGATGCCATTAGATTGTATGATTACACGCGAAAAACAGAAAATAAAATATCAGCATGTTTTTCTGGTTCAACTGTTCTCAAATTTATTAGTAAATTAAGTAGATAAGTATCCCTGATGCATAAATATTTATTCAACCATTCTCTTGTATGATGCATTCCCAACACACTTAGATAAATAAAGTTAAGGATTTATAGATGGAAATATTTTATTACCCAAGAGATTTCTAAACTCTTTCCGTGTAACATTGTATGTTTCCCACAGAATCTACCATTATTATGTTTATTCGACGTTATTTCCACATAAATTATATTCATTTCTAACGATCCATTTTATTTCAACTAGTGAGCCGCGACCGTGGTCCAGTGGTTAGTGTGCTGGACTTGTAACCTGGTGACCCAGGTTCAAATCCCGGTCGCAGCAGGTATATACCCTTCTATGAAATTTTGACAAAGTGTTAATTTTCCTCCAAATGTGGAGCAGTTTCTGTCTCTTTGTGGAAGAGTAAGTTAGTACTGGTTAGAATACAGTCCAGGAAAACTGGGTAGGTGAACCTGTCGACGTATATAACTGAATAATTGTTGAGAAACGGCGTTAAACCCAGTGAAATAAAAGTTCAATTCGCCATGTCTTTTTAAATTGGCTTTTCGAACCCGGTGTTTTCAAGCGATGTTTTCAGGTTGTACATATTTGTTTTTCACCCACATTATTTCCACCACCGTTGGGGTGTCAGTATAATTATAAAGGTCGTTAAAGGATTTTTTCGTTATTTATTTGTGTAATTTAGAAAAATGAAAATCATGTACGCGAACAAAGACATACGTTTAATTTGTGACTTAAATAACCAGGATTTTTGCTGTAGTAATTATATGCAAATATATTAATGACAGTGTGAAATGCATTTTATACATAATTTATCTTTGCAATATTTGCACTACTATGTATTTTCTCCCAGAGCCCTCTACTTCAGACTTAAGAATTCTTCAAGCAATTTTATGTCCTTTTCAAGTACGTTCTACATTGTAATTATAATCAGTTTCAAAGATATGAAAGTTCTACATTGAGGCTCTGTGTATAAGTGTTAAAATCATTACCAGCACTATATATTTTAGAATACTTAAAACACTGAGAACGCTTTGTCAAATATTGTCACATAAGTACATAATATGTACAATGTTTCAAAAATTATCTCTCACGAAAGAAGGGTTCCGACTAATTTTATCAAGACATTAGGGGGGATAATTCGATAATATTACAAAGTGAGACGTGAATGTTAATATGTTCCTGCTTACCCGACATACCCTAACTTTTCCACGCGACCCCAGATTTTTTATTAGGCCAGCGGAACAGTACATCCACTGTCTCATTTTTTACCTTTCCGCATAAAAATAATCTCAACAGCGGCTTTCAAGAATGATAAAAAAAATAAAAATCCCTACCTACCTACCTACCTACTTACCTACCTACTTACCTACCTACCTACCTACCTACCCACCCACCCACCCACCTACTTACCCACCCACCCACCTACCCACCCACCACCCACCCACCCACCCACCCACCCACCCACCCACCCACCCACCCACTTACCTACCTACCTACTTACCCACCCACCTACTTACCTACCTACCCCACCCACCTACACCCACCCACCCACTTACTACCCACCCACTTACCTACCTACTTACCTACCTACCTACTTACCTACCTACCTACCTACCTACCTACCTACTTACCTACCTACCTACCTACCTACCTACCTACCTACTTACCTACCTACTTACCTACCTACCAACCTACCTACCTACCTACCTACCTACCCCATTTTAATGAGCATGTAACCAGAAGCAAACAATTTTTATGCATAGCCTGTATAAGCTACGTTTTACTTTTTAACAGAAAGCAGCTAGTTGTAAATATACACGTGAATCGGTCATAGAGTAAAACAGTAGCTACGCGTATTTACATTTATGTCGCTGACATTTCTTGAGTATGTATCAGACACATTCTATCAGCTATGTTATTTTGTCATACAAAATAGTTTCGCGTCATTGTATTAAATATTATGGTAGTATGCCAAGCTGTCTGATATAAGACAATGAATGGGGCTTATAATATACGTCATACAGAACTCTACTTCATTAATATGAGCTTATAATATGCTTATTACGACACTGACTTTATCATGATTATACAATACAAATACAAACACACTTCTAAGGCCCAAAAACATTCAATTGCGCTTTTACATAAGGCGTAAACAAATCCAATTAATACCAGCAATAAGCTTCAGTCAGTTGCGTAAACTGCGCGCATGAAAGGATGAATTCAATAACACCGGCTTTAATACTTTCATTTTCTGTCTAATAAATTCATACTCGCTAATTATTATTAAAATATCTGACTTTTATCCAGTGCCTGATTATGACTGGATGGAAAGCACGGGCGAGAAAGAACTTTATTTAACACTTACATTTATACAACAAATTCCGTTTTATCATTTCATTTTGTGTGGAACTGATATATTCTGTTCAGTCTAGACAGACAGCTGACTGCTCAAGTGCATAAAACAATTTAATTTGTGTTATACCTAGGTCTTAGAAGGTCCCTGTCGGTTTAATAGATACGAACAATACATGTACAAGTATAGTCTAAATTTCTGTCTGAAAACTCTCACTGTAAGACTAAATTTCATAAAAAATCACGAAGAAGACATTTATAACAATTATGTTGAATTCAGTTCAAATTTGCTTATTAATGCAGATGTCTAAATCAAGGGGCCTCCGTAGGCGAGTGGTAATAGTCTCTGACTTATAATCACTTGCTCCTCACCCCTGTGAGTTCGAATACCTCCCGGGACCAAATATCACATGCGATAAAGGTATCTAGCTAGCTTGCGGAAGGTCAGTGGTTTTATCCAAGCGTAAGCCCAGGGTCTTCCTTCACTGTTAAAGCTGAAGTCGCCAAATGTCCCTGGCTGATGGTTCGGCGTTAAATTCCAGTAGAGGCATAAAAACGTGGTTAGAAACCAGTTCTGATTGCTACTAGGTCCGTGGTAAGTGTCACATAAATAAGATACAAAGATAGCATTAATTATTTATGTATTTCTATCTTTAATGTAAAACCAGTCTAAGAATGCAGTCATTTCATTGGTCCATTTAAAGACCGTTTTCCCGAGTAACCAATCAGAGCCTTACTGGTTCGTCTATACATGCACAAGTTACAATGTATGCATATGACGCTTGAAAGAAGGAAATCCTTATCCTGGTTTCAAAACTCCGATTTTGATAGATTCATAATATTGTATCTCCCGTACATTGAATCATGTTTACGATGTTCTAGAGATAGTAGATAATAATCTGTTGGGTGTAGGCCAGAAATATGGTATTAAATGAGGATGCAGCACACATATTTGTGTGTGTGAATTTCGTGTGAAGTATATTGATAACATTTTATAATAAATTGTAGTATTAACACGTGTCTGTCGTATAGTGTGTAGAAATACTGAGTGCCTCTATTCTAGGCTAGGTTTGTACTTGTTGATTTCTTGGCTATTTCCTTATTGATTAGAAAACTTCCCTGAACTGTTTTTGTGGCCTGAATTTCTTATAGTTAACGAGATTTTACTGTTATTGCCACAAAAAAAAACGTGAATCCGCTTTAATACCATTAATTGTGACTGAAATTTCTACGATTGTGACCTTAAATTGAAAAGTTTATAGGTATGTAATATAACGTGCGACGTCAGCTGCTTTAGGTACTTGTGTTGTAGGCCAAAATTGTAAAATTTTGTTTGTTTTATTGCAGATTTAACGTGCGAAATGACAATTTTGTGCGTGTCCAAAGTAATTTTACTCGTCCATTAAGTCAGGTATGTAAATGAAGTCGAAGATGGCATTATAGTCAAGTTCATGAAGTACCTTCTATCTGGATGGTCATGTTTGAGAAAGAAAACAGGAAGTCTCCGCAAACTGAATCCAGACATGAAAAAAACCCGGTCGTTGTAGCAAGATGTTTTACAAAATCAAGATGGTATTAAACAAAGTGTATCTCTATCGTTTGAGGTTTTGTCAAGTATTTAATTCATGATAATAGTTAGCGTATATTGAATTACAGATGGCAAACATGTACTCCATATCTCCTTACTATGTCTGGTTACAGCGCATATTCTCACGAGGACAATCAGAAAACCTAGGACAGTTTTCATTGTATATCTACGACTAGATAGTAATTAACACAGTCGTAACTTTTTATATCCATTGTCAAATATGATCAAAGTACATGTAATTTGTTATATTGAAACTAGTCCGAGCAGAATATTGTTATCACTTGGTGTAGAAGTAATCATCACGTGGTCCAGACTTAGATCACGTGATCACACGGGTCAATGATTCTTTTGATATCAGGACAACATGGATTTGATATTGCATGCACAGTAAACCTGCACCTACCGACCACTTCCATGTAAGACCGTTTTTTCTGTGGTGCAATTGATACTTTTCATGTATTGAGATTTTTACTGTATTTTAATAAAAGAAAACAAATGACAAAAGCGAGTAAATTCAGTTTCGAATATTCGAATTTGAAACTTACACTCACTTTGTTATAGTCTCAATATTCGAAATCGAAATAACATGTATTAGGAAAACTATTGGAAGACGTCAAACATACGGAATGCTTTATGGCCCTCCAATGGAGAAGATCCGGAAAAGTTGACATTCAGGCGCGCACCTGTCTGTATGCAAGTTCGCACCTGAGTCTACATCATTTTTCCTAAAGAAGAAAAAATATAGTATAAATTATATAGGGATGACAAAATGACTTTAATAAGGAATTAAAATGAACTGAGATGGGGTTAAACCAACTACTTTCAGAACCTATCATTTGGGTATCTGCGGTCCAGTGGTTATAGTCTCTGACTTGTAATCATTTGCCTCTCACCGCTGTGAGTTCGAATCCTTTCCGGGACCAAATTTCGCATGCGAGAAAGCTGTCCAGCTAGCTTACGGAAGGTCGGTGGTTCTACCGCAGTATAAGCATTGGGTCTCCTTCCACCGTTAAAGTTGGAAAGTCACCTAATGACCCTGGCTGTTGGTGCGACGTCAAAATCCAGTGAAAAGAAAAGAACGTATCATATTCTTGAATCCTCTTCAATTCAGCCTGGTTAGGCGCTTGACATTGTTAGTTATCAAAGTGTTTGCGAGAGATGCTGCGTAATCTTGCAGTTACCTAGAAAGAGTAAACTGTTTAAAACCCCAAATAAATACAGATACAGAAATACTATTTTTCATACCTGCATACAGTGACTTTTATTCTCTCTGGTATATATGCATATAATATATCGTACAAGGAGTAACAAATGTTTGTTTCTGATTACATGCTTATTAAAAAATAGCGCAGGTAGGTCAGAACCCGAAAAATCGGTTGTGTAAATGAGACTAACTCATTACACTCTACACTGGTACACTTAAGACTGGTACACATTAAATAGGTGCACTTTAGACATAAGTTTGGTACACTTTACACTGGTACACTTAAGAGTGGTACACTTAAGACTGGTACACATTAGACATGTGCACTTTAGACTGGTACACACAAGACTGGTACACATAAGTTTGGTACACTTAACACTGGTACACCTAAGACTTGTATACATTAGACTGGTACACATTAGACAAGCGCACTTTAGTCTGGTACACGCAAGACCGGTACACATAAGGTTGGTACACATTACACTGGTACACTTAAGTCTGGTGCACTTTAGACTGGTGCACATGAGACTGGTATACATTAGACTGGCACACTTCAGATTGTTACACATTAGACTGGTACACTTAAGTCTGCTACACTTTAGGCTGGTGCACTTAGACTGGTACCTATTTTATGACTATTCAGTTGTATCTATATTCAATTATGAGGAAATGGTTGGATAGTTTGACGTCAATAAATTTATTATCATCAAATAACATTTCCTCTTATCAAAAAATAGATGTTGACCTTACATAAAATTCACGTCAGTAAATTATTCAAATTTAGGAGAGTAATAAGGATATCCTGTTTCAAGCGTCATATGCATATATTGTAACTTTTATATGCATAGACAAACTTATTTCCGGGATGACCAAAATGTTCAAAAACTCCAAGGTGATTATATCCGGTTTGTAAACGGTTCCGGATTGTAAATGGTTCCGGATTGAAATAAGTTCCACTTTTCGTATTTTACGTCCGGAATAGTCACTGAAAAAAACTTGCCTCACACGAATCTAGAAATCTGCTCTCTGTTAAACAATGCTATAATGTGCTCTATCGACTGAATTAATGCGTAAAAAGTTCCTGATTTCCGCTAAACCGACCAATTTTCGTTTCATTTTAAGGTCTCGAACAATATTTAAAGCCTACATGTTAATTTAATTTCCTACGAACTACGAAGAAAATTGAAGAAAAGTTTAGCCGACCAACTGACGCTATATTTTGAGAAGAATGTTAGCGGAAACATGGTATTCATCTTTTTGTCAAAGCGTAAGTTTTCAGGGATGTCATTCTTGATATCGTGACGTACGTCACTTTCTCCCCGAATATTAACCACTGTTTGTGGGAGTTGGTCTGATTTATCTTTATCATTTGAATCATTTGTCTGTACCTGCAGTTCATAGATCACACTCATTACAATTTACAATTAGTCATCTCCGATTTCTTTAAAAATGAAATAAATGTCTAATTACTATGAATCTAGATTAATGTGTCGTTCATAGATAAAGGTATCAATGGCTTAAAACAAGACCAAATTAGTTAACGAGGGCTCGTCGGCGTTAATTTCTTATACAACATATATACCTCGTTTTCTGCGGAAAGGCAATAGACGGATTAAGGAATAAATCACCTGATTACACCTTTCTCTGAAATTAGAGTCAGAAAAGCCGTATACAAAAGGATTGATGGCATTGCTCAAAAATGAAGTTCGTAAAAAGAATTCGTAAACTATCCTGCTCTGGTCGGACATATTTTCACGGAAGTTGGAAATTGTATTCCTTAATAACAACAAAATTATATACGGTAGGTAGCAAATAACAAAACCCAAAGAAATCAGACATATACAAAGAGTGGCTTTTCTCGCGTTAGATCTACGTGATAAAGTTCCTTTTGAAAATTTGCTTTTCTTCTTATCTGAGGCCGATTTCGTTTCATTGTTGCTGGGTTTAGCGCCAGTAGACGTGTCACATGTTTCTTCTGTTTTAGATGACGACTCTCCAGTGCGCGATAATCTGCGATTCTGGTTGGTTCTTTTTTTGTTCACATGTTTATGAATAGCAACACATATAGAACAGTACAAAACACAAATTGTCCACAACGTGCCCATGAATAATAACATTAAGAAACCTGCGTACATCAACTTGAACGAAAATCCATCATTTTCCTTTTTGAATGAGCATTGACTCCCATGAATATCAAAGTTTTTTAGTTTTAAAGTGTGAATGTTGTAGACGAATACAACAGGAACAGACAATACAAAAGTCAACACCGCGGCAAATGCGCACATCATTTTTGATTTATAAGTATTTATCTGCCATCTGGTTGGTACGCAGACCTTACGATATCGGTCTAAGGCGGCAAACAATAAGACCAATGCAAGACAGGAGGATGTCCAGACAATAATGAAGATCGAACATTTGCAAAAAACGGCGCTCTTGAAATTCAGCTGTTGCCATGTTGTCGAGATTTCTATTGGTATCACAGTAACACAAAGTAACAAATCCACGACCGCTATGAAAAATATAAACCAACGTGAACTTGAAGTGTTACACTGAGGGTAATAGATGTAACATACGAGACTGTTACCAATAATTCCTGTAACGGAAATCACCACAAGGTACACAATTATCGGTATAAGTCTTTCAACTTCCAATTTGTTTTCTTTTTCAAGAATCTGGGCAATTTCTTTCAACGAATAGTTGCCCGTTGGTGAATACTTTCCATCGCTATTGTTAAGATAGTTTTCACTCATGATAAAATTGATTTATTAAAGCATTGACGAATAAATCACATCATTTCTTTAATACTGCATCAACTAAACGGCATGCATGACGGTATGATAATATAAGTTTATCCAAGCGCACTCAAATATGTTTAAAATGGTCAAGTGGTTAAGGATGCTTTTAATCACATGATTCAAAAACAATTGCTCCTCAAGTGTTACTTACAATCATGCGCTCTGATCGCATCAATTACGACGGTTTAATTTCAAACTCAGTTTTCAAATGTTTGAGACAAGTAACAATAATGGATTAATAAAAAAATGCTAGTAGGCAAGTTACACACATGATACAGTTTGTTTAGAAAGGACAATAATTATCATGTCAAGCATTTTATTGTTGCTGGTTAGAAGATTACTACAAAGATATAACTTAGCCCCAGTCCCGAATAAGTTCGTGTTATGAATACCAGAGGTGTCAATTTTATTTCATTTTTTTATCACGGTTTTTGATAAAACAGGTTCAGCAGTACGTTTTTTGCAACCATACTGATGGCCTACCACATAGTCATTTTTATATCTTTTTTGTTGGAATGAATTGATGTGTTGTTTATGTAATACAAAAGTATAATGAGGGCACCACCTGTACCTCTACATATCTACAAACATATCTGTCAATCTTTGTACCGTTTTATAGACTTATCAGAGCAATTTTTGTATACACAGTGTATATAAGTCAATCGCTTTCAACATAATATTGTTTCTGTTCAAACAAGGAATGGATTGGCTTTAAGTTTAAACCGTGCTATCATATCTAGGTCATGAAACAGCATGCTTAATAAGAACTCCTCAGAGCAGCTAAAAAGGGCATAACTTAAAAATATATAGCTTTCAGAATAATGCCCGTTGTCTGGCAACTGTGCCTTGTCATGATTATCAAGTATTCCAGGTGTCATGTTGATATCTTTAAAAGTATTTGAGTAATGGGCTGCAATAAAGTTTTTGTACAACAAAAAGGGTGACGATGCAGCAGCCATAACAGTTTGACTTATTCTTCGAAACAGACAAGCTAAAAATGTATAAATCAGTAGAGATTGGAATAACGTAGCCTTCAATGAACTTCCCAAGGAACATGGGCAAATAAACAAGCAAACACAGGATTGTGCATGAATATAACTTAGGCCATATATTTATACATACTACACAGACATATAGACAATACAAAATATCAGTAAGTTATAAAGAATGAAACATGAAGACCACTAAAGAATGTTCATGTATACTAATTGTGCAATACTTCATAACTGACCATAGTTTTTTTGGCCATAACACACATCACAATACTGTACTCAGTAATTTTCTAGCATTAATAAAGCATTTATTATGAGATCTATAGATAAGAAAGTTGTGAAAATTTCAACCAACGAAAAAACACCATACATTACCTAGACTAAGTAAACATGCATTTCTGTAACTTCATGTGAAGAGTACAATAATGGTACAAGCAACTTCATTGGTCGGAAGATAACTCATCAATATTCATGAATACTAAAGTCTAATATTATATTTTTTCATGGTACAAAAAAATCACATGAGATTTCAATAAGGTACAGAAGAACATAAATCATGTATAGTAAATATGCATACTACATTTAGACTTGTATATGCAAAAATAGCAAATAATATTGACAGCAATAAAAATCTGGCAAATATTATATTCTCCATCGGACGGATGAAACAAAAATATCACAAATGGTGGCAATAAATACTTTACAACACATAGGTCTGCACAATTATAGAAATAAATAAAAAATCAACCGCATGTAAAATTGTTAGTCAAGCTATGCTTGTATTCTTGATATTTGGTAAACAAATTATAATATTGTTCAGACTTTTCAAAGAATAAAATAATATTGGTACTTAGTATCATTTAGTTAACACAATACTTTAAAGCAATTATCATAACCAGACTGTATGGGAATTGAGAATCAAATTATCTGCATCTTAAATATGTCAAACACACATCTATTAGGCCAACCTTTACAATAAGGCTTTGCTTGCCAAATAAAACCCCAAATTTTCAAGGCACATGGGAAGATTATTTATAGAATACTGTATTGTTTCACTGTCTTGAAAAATCTGTAAATTAAAGTCACAAAGAGTACAGTAAAACCTCACATTGCAATTACGTCAATATCACGACCAGCTTGTTAAAACAACCACTTATTTTTGGACCGACCTTCAATACTTGCTTGTAATTCAACTTGGAAATGAGACCACCTCATTATCATGACCAATTTTGAGGGCTCCAAAGGTGGTCTCATTATTGCGATTTTACTGTGTATCAATAAGTGAATAATGCATAATCTTCCATATAAAGAGGGAGAATTGTATGCCCTAAGAAGAATATTTGATGGCACTGCAAACAAACATTATTTTGAATGATTTTATAACTGTGCCATCAAAATAAGACTGAGGATCAGGACAGACTTATATGCATTGTTTATAAATTCCAAAAACAAAATCAGATGAAAATCAAAGGAATGCTTTAAATAATAAAATAATACAAAAACACAGTTGTTTCAGATCATAAGTTATTTCCAATATTAAGACTTATAGACAAGTAATGCCAAACTGAAGAAAAAGAATAATAGAGAATAAAAGTCAAGCAAACTGGCTAAAACTTTATGATTTGGACAGGCTTTGATAAAACTGAGTTTTGAGGCCAAACTCAGATTTCGACCAAGTTTAACATGAATTATTCGGAAGAGTGAGTTTTAAAATAAGTCTAAAAGTACAGGTTTATACCTAAGATTGTGCGATTAAAAAGATTTGCACTGGTTATGATATAGATGACAAAAATATGAATAACACTATAACCTAACAAGCACACATTCTGACCAGCACAGCAACATTGTAACATTCACTACACAGGCAGCAGTAGCAGACCTATGATGGTAAAACTGTAATACTTTCCATTTTTACAACACCAAATTCAACCCAACAATGCTTTAAAAGAAAAAAAATGTAATCTATAGTATATCTATCACTTGAGGTGTGTCTCATTATTCCACCATTTTTATGGTAATTTTGAGCTAAATTTGTGCTTTAAATAGAATGTTTTTATATATTTTTTAACATCATAAGTCCATTCCTACTGCCTATGATTCACTATAAACATGAATATAAAAACAAATTTACAAGCTTGTTGTTAATTAGATACACATTACAATAACACGACATATCTGTATATTATATCTATATATATTAACCAGCAAGTCCACCCTGTATTTATATGACACCAACTAATCTATGTGCAACCATACAATGCATACATGATATAGATTCAGAGCAAAATATGCCACAAGTGGTAATTAATAAATAAATACGACTTTTTCGCTCACATCAAATTTGCTATGCTTCATTCAAATTATAAAAATTATACAGAAAAAAACTTGTGCACCCAACAACATATATGTATATGATTTATTCTAATATAATATGAAACATACACTCATGTTAATACCACAAGTAAAACAATGAATTACATTCTTGAAAACTCTTGTTACCATAGTAACCTTGTTGTCAAAAGGTTTAAGCTTAAACAATAGCAATACTGTCATTAAAAAGAAGTCACAACATGGTTAAGTATTAATAAAAATCCAAGTAATATATTGATGCAACACAAAAAAAACATGAACTATACTTTTTGAAGTCAATTTGAGATGACACACAAAGTTAATTTTCTCTACAGCCGTGAAGGCTGGTGATTTCTAGTCAGAGACCATAACCACACTCCCCTTTTTACATTTACAAATACATCAGAATAATCTAAACATATTGGTAGATTGACTCATTTTGGTACAGCTTTAAACATTGGCATAATTTACAAATATCAAGTATTATACAGTTTGGATAATCTACACATTTCGGTAAATCTACACATTTTAGATTCAAACAAAGAAAATCTAGCCTTAAATGATGAGTATTTTGTCCATATCTGCTGATATGAGTGACATTTATCACCTTCATCAAGTAAACAAAATGAGTAAATTATTGATATCACAGAAACTTTCACATAGATTAGTGATTTTACAATGTAATTCCATTTCAAATACAGAATAAAATCAATACTTAACAATGTAGATATTTTCAAAAAAAAATCGAAGAAAAATATTGAATTGGAAAACCTGTCTCTGAAAGAAGCGACGCCATTGGTCAATTCTATGCCAGTGCTAAGAACTGACCAATCAGAGGCTTGGGTTTAAGACAAATCTCCAAACACTGTCCCAACATGTAAAGTGACACAATGAAAATCAAATACTGAAAAGATGGTTCAACATCTAATAAAAATTAACTAATACTCCAGAAATGACAACTAGCCAGTCAAAAACACATCTGAAATGATTATTAGTATGAAAAGCACCATAGCACATGATAATTCTATGTTTTGGCTGATAAACTTATCAGAGAAAGTAGACCAAAACTACATAACTCCCGCATTGAGTGACGAAAAATTTAAAACAAAAATAAAATGACTGATCTCAGACAGTAGGAATGCATAATGATCTAAATAAATAAACAATAAACATACAATATGAAATTGCAAGACAACATCAATGCCACAAATAAAATGAAGCATTACAGTCCAGAACTAAGGTTTTAAAACTGTGTTTAAGAACCAGTCTCAATATCAAGGAGTCTGATTGGTTGATCCTGAGCTTAGCCTTAAAACAGTCCAATGGCAAGACAGCATTATGAGAAAGTCTCTTAACTCATTCTTAAAACCTTAGATCCAGAGATCTTACACCATGGTTGACATCACATCACCTTTTATCACATGGTACAGATTAAAATGATTTTACATACAGAATAAACATGCATGCAAATAAAAATCTTGCAATCAATACAGCAGAACACAGTTATTGTGAATTCCTTGAGATACAAATACTAACTTCATTAAACCCATATTCCACTATTAACTTAATAATGTAATAATTAAGTGGAGTGTTAGGGGAAAATAAACACTTCTCGGTATTCAATTCTTCATCAAATCTGAATTCACCATACCTGTGTTTTACAATATATTGCTGTAATGTACCGGGTAGCAATAAAAACGTAGATAAAATTTCAATAAAAAATAAATATTTCTTTCATCATTATAATGCAAACATCAAGTACTATCACAGAGTTATCGTAAAGACAAAACATTATAAAACAATAATTTACAGCTTTAAATTGTATAAATATAAGTATATATTCAAAGATAACTTCTTGGAAAGATATTTTCTAGCAATACTGGACCTTTCATAATTTTTTTGTAAAAATAAACATGTAAACAACAAAATAAGAAAAAAAAGTATGAAAGATTCAACCAAAATGGTATTGAAACCATTGAATCTAGTAGCCAGCCACAACATGGAATCACAATATTTATCACTTTAATGGATGATAATCAGATAAAGGGAGACAACTTGATTTTACTTCATTTTATCATCTTAAGAGTAACTTCCCTTATACTAAATAAGTAGTTCACGCACAAAATATAAAAATGAAAAATATACAAGCGATATTTAAACAAAATAAAAAATTCATAAATCATCTACTGCAGTAAAATAAATAAAAAAAATAAAACTAGAGCATAAATGAGGCATTTTACCAAATTGCAAGTATAAGAAAAAATACAATTCATAAATGTACATAAGATGATGATGTTTTTTTTATCGAACTGGAATGTTAGCTCTCTTCAAACCACACTCACCACAAAATTTAGCTTGACTTGTTGGATACTTGGTACCACATTCATGACAGAACTTGGAAGCCCCGCTATTTGGTCTTGTTTTACGCATTCGGGGAACTGCTGCGTCAATTTCAGAGCTGCTACTATGGTAACCAGAATCAGTGCCACGAAAACCCCTACCAGATGATGATGATGATGATGATGATGACTTGTGGGAGGACATCTGTCCATTACCTTCCATACCGGCCCTGTAAATATAAGTAAAACATTCAGACTTATGTTTGTATAATTATGTAGATTTATGCAAATATATGTAGATTTAAACTAATATATGTAGATTTATGCTAATATATACAAATAGGCTACCATAATAAATGTCAATAAAAACATAAAAGTTTAGGTTGAATGAACTAAAAACAGAGTTTGTCCCAACAAAGCCACCAAGCAGTAAATGGTTGCTAATTGCATCACTGATTGGTCAAATATGCAAAAGAGGGCCTACAACAGTTAAGAAAATGTAGCAATTTCTTGTTTTGACAACATTTTGATATTGACATTTTTTAAGACTTATTTACATAACTGGAATAAATACAGTGAAATCTCATTATCAAGACCACCTTTGGGACCAATTAAATGTATCTTTATATTGATGTGGACTCATTATTTATATATTTATTAATAAAGAGTTGAAACATAGAGGAACAAATGAAATCAGTCCGAGAGTAAGTGGTTGTTTTAATACAGAGATCCCTAAGTGATCCCTAAGTGATTTTCATTTAAATCTAAATCTTCAGTGTTTTAAACACATTGTATCTACAATAAAACTTTGAAATAGAGACCACCTCCAGGACACAAAAAAATGGTCTAAATAATGAGGAGGTTGTTATATCATGGTGGTCTTAATATTAAGGTCATCGCTATTTGAGGTATTACCATATATGATGCAAGTCAATGCATATTACAGGTATCAATAGAATTAGATATGAGAATTGATAAAAAAGAATATATCTCAGCCTAGCAGCAAAACTTAATACTGCCAAGCAAAACTTGCAAAGACAAACACTATTATCTGGTTGTAAGTTTATAAACTCTCTAATTTGTAGACCAGGGTTCACTTTTACAAACATTAACCTATTCATTTAACATAAAATTGAAAAAAAAATATACAGATAAATTATATAATTGCTAATTTTTTATTTTAATAACAAAACACGAGATAATAAATTTCTCAACCCTTAGACTTTTTATGCAATCAGATTAGCATTCGGACAGTCTTTTTCTAGCGTTTAAAATGTTTAAGGCTAAGTTAACATCGATGAATAAGGCTAAGTCTAAAACATTAGCACCTAAGTATAATTTGTGAACATTACTAACAAAGAGCAAGTTTACACTCTTAGACTGGTTACAATACTCAAATTTATACTATTGAGCCTAGGGTTACCATAGATACAAAACTCATTTATTCTTTCAGAGAATATGTCAAAAAATTGAAGTAGAGAACTTTGGGTCACAAATATATTTAATTGTGAAAATTGGAAGTTTTTTGGCAACAGGAAATAGTATATCAAAACTTTTGAACAAATGGACAATTCTCATTGTTTAGAATGAAATATGCAACAAAAAAATTGTTATTTTTTACATAACATAATGAAATATGATAAAAAACTGACAACACAAGATAATTAGAGAAAATCAAACATGTTATACCATTAAATACATAAAACAAATGTTAGTTAGATAAAAAAAAACATAACATATATAACAGCATAGTAAGGTTTAAATCTTTTAAAACACAAACGTCTATAACAAAAAACAAGCTGTTAGTAATGAAAATGCCACAAAAAAGATTTGACAAATTCAAAAATACAATGTCTCCATAAGTCGAAACATGTATAGCTCAATTTTCACCAACACAGTCATTACTCATCCTTAAATGTAATTTGAGCTCAGACACAAACATAAACTAAAGCTTCAATAGATTTTAAACATGAAACTTGACTACCCCTGACAATCTAGTTCATTTTCTCATTGTTTTTTTTCAATCAATAGTGAAACAATTAATCATTGTTCATTAGAAATTAATGAAATATAAGATCAAAAAAGAAGTACAATTGGCACACAGATGGTATAAGATAAAGGGATACAACTCAGTACAAAGGAAATGTCCCACACTTAGGATACACACCAATAAAACAAAACAATGGCTAGGACAAAACAAAATAAAAAAAATGAAGATGATCAAATTAGTAAAGTCTAGCCTTCATTTGAATTATCTATTTGTCTATTTACAGATATATAACAAAACATGATCATTATCTGACAATGTCAAAGATACTTTTCTCAGCAAATACTTTCATGACAGCATGAAAAAAACATTTTAATTCTGAGTAACAGTACTTGACAACTTCTTGGAGCAGGGGGTGGGGGATGTTGAAAAAAATGTAAAGTTGATGTAATAAGCTCATTAACAGTTTGTAAGGATACACTATTAAAGCTGCAGGCTTTGTAGTATCAAATTGTAACTGTTCCATTTATACCCTCCATATGTGGAGAAGTTGCTGGCTCATTGTGGAATAGTAAGTTAGAACTGGTTAGTATACAGTCCAAGAACACTGGTTAGGAGAATCATCCGACATCTATAAATGAAAAATTGTTGAAAAACTGTGTTAAAGCCAGTGTTCCGTTCATACAACTGACTTAAAACATCTTTATGCCATGCCCATAGGGGAACCCTTGTACTGTTTGATATTTAAACATGCAGGGGGTATATTAACAATCCATACATCATTAACAAAGGGTTAAATATCAAGTTATCATCATACGAACAGCATGCGGTCAACACCTACATTGATTTACTACCTAGTGGACGATAAAACACTTGATCTTTGAGGGACCACCTTCCTTGTATTGGCTTTTACTTCATTATGTTGTCTTAATTTCAGGGACGACCCTGACAAGACCCTTAAGGGGTCATTTGCTGAGCGGTCATTTGGTGTGAGACCAGGGTCGGCACGTGTAGAAGGCTGGTGGAAGAACAAAAAGTTATCAATTAAGCAAAATAAGCCTATACATAAGCAAGCATTTGATGCTGAAGATATCACACACAAGTACGCTAACATCAACTCTGTATCGAGTGGCCCAAACATTGTTATATTATTTAGTATAGTAGTCATCAAAGTGGCTCTAAAACTGACTAAGAATAAGGCACAGTTGACCGTGCTATATCCCTGAATAAGTGGCAGATATATCAAAAATCATGATTATATTCATTGTTTTAAATTAAACAATAAGCTGTATTTTCTTGAGAGAAAACCCCTGATCATTTCCCTTTGACTTGAATTTAAACTGCTCTCATTAGGTACAACTCAGCACTAAAAACTGTTTTAATTCAGGTGAAAATATAGTAACAGACAAAGCTATCAGCACCATCAAGATGTCATTATTTTTTCATTCTACAAGCACTATAGTTTACAATTAGACACGAATCTCTAGACACCCTCCTTGCCTAACTACATTCATCATGATATATATAAAACTCACAAACCACCAGACATTACGATGAACAGACATACACGCAGACAGACACATGGACATATAAGCTGACAAATCAACAGAACTGACAGCGAGCAAACTTTACCTGTCATCTCTATCAAACTGCTACAAAACAGTCCAATGAAAGTTAAGAACAAAAGAAAAGAACAGAAAAATAATAAATAAATAAAAAAATTGAGTACATTATTCTAATTTACAGGGAGAAAATCAAAAAAAACTTTTTTCCAAAACAAAAAAAAACCACTAAACTTTGGTTCACAGGGATTTCTAGATAACTTTGTTGAGTACAAGAATTAATTAGCTGCAATATTTTGTATAAAAAATTATTTAAAACCATTCATATTGCAATTCTATTCAAAGAGAAGATGATTTGTACAATTTCAAGCAGGAATGGGCTTTATACCAAGCAGTGACTCATTTTGAAGCAAACATATTTATTAAGCTGGATCAGTTTAATGCCCTCATCTAATATCATGTGAAAATACTGTGTGTATATATATATATATATATATATATATATAATGCATAATATGTTCACACATTCAACCAGTGAATTGATTAATGAATATATACATCATTGTTATATTCTGGTTGGGTTTGAATATATCAAGATACAATACTGACATATATCACTATACATATATCATGTTTTCAAAAATAAGCTTGTCATTACACTAAAATCAGATAAATGCTCCAATATTGGTCGGTCAACAAGAACAAGATGTTGACTCGACCTTGACCTAGATGGAACAGGCCTAAATGATGACCCTAATCAATTTCTGTGTTTCATCAGGATATGAAATAGCTCAGCCGCAGTAACAAGATTAAAGAACAATATGGCTACTTGGGTAGAACACTTTCAGCCATATACATGTAATATCTAACTTATTGAAAACACTGAACTGACTTGTTATATTGAAACCCAGTTTTTTCAGTTACTGGATTATGTTGCCATGGTGATGAATCAGAAGTACACAGTTATCGTATTCTGCATAACAAGATTTACATGATAATTTGAATATAGTAAAAACTCAAAACTGAAGATTTAATCGCTTTGAATTAAGCTTAGTAAAGTTTATAATAATATACTGGATACAGTAGACTGGAATAAATTCTTGAAGGCACTGTAAGAGGCCTTAGGTACATTTTTTTCATTCATTTCAAAACAGAAATATAAAAATCATAAAATTAATTGAGACAGAGCATGCATTTATTACCATGGATGACTACATAATTAACATGCAGTAAATTAAAATAAATAAAGAATTCAGTGATAGTTGTTGAACTCTAATCTAAAATAACTCAGGGGACTATTACAAATAAGCATACAAAATGACAGGTAGTATGTTTTGAATGGTCAGAGACCAAACAAGCAAACAGAAGATTATAATTTTCCATATACAAAATGAAAATTTACCACAGATCAAGTAGGAAGTATACACATGTGGTTCAAGGGTTATATTACATGTAGTTCTACTATCTCTTGACAATTATTTCCTGTCAAACACATTTCAATATGGTTTATCAATATGGGATGAAAATGGTTAATCAAGTGATTAAAATATTTACAGCATAAGATCCTTGGGAAGCTGGTGCTTGTCGTCCTCTAGCGGCCCCTCCAACAGGGGCTCGGCCTCTTGCTGCTGTGGAACTGGACCCATAACCAGCAGGTGCCCTCCCCATATCTAAAAGTTAACAAAATAATCTGTAAAGACCATAGTTAATAAACACTGTTTGTAAAACCTATAGAAACAATGGTTCATTTTAAATACAATTACATAACATTAGGTGGTTTGTTTTGGAGACGTCTTTCAAAAAATTGCGTACCTTAGTTTGATGACCTTCATAAATTAAATTAAAATCAAGTCCACAATCTTTAACATATAGTTTGTGTACTTTCTATGATGTCACAATCGTATTTTTAATACAGATAATAATATTAATTATTTCGGGGAATAACTTTTTGACAGAGACAAGGGAGGTAACAAAATTTTAACACTCACTAAATTACTTCCCTTTGTTCAGTGAGAGTCAGTTCAAGGGAGGCTACTTTCAAATTGCAGTAAGATGAAACATTTTCAGAATGTGGTAAAAACTGCTATTTCAATAAAGATATGTCTATGAAACAGGCCCCAGGGGATTTCTATCGCATTTATAAATGAGTGTCATGTCCATTTGAGAGGCTTCATGTCTCCAGCCACCAATATTTTACAAATTTACATATGATTCACCAACATTTTTTCAATTCAATTTCATATAATGATCAATACTTGCATTATGCAATTTTCAAACACATTGACATTCTAAATGAGGAATATTGAATGTTAACTGATAAAAATACCCCCAACATTCTATTGAAAACAGACAGAGAAATGATAAACTATTTATCATTGAAAAAAAATCAATAAAAATAAAATACATTAATAATGTACAATTCAATTGAAAATGAATATATTTCAAATGAAAAGACAAGAACACTCAATGAATAGATCTATTTGGTAGAAAATACATCCTAATTTAATGTAAGCCATTCTTATTATAATTAGGTGGTCAGACTGTCTGGTACAGCATGATATCAACTAATCATCTTCAAGTCAATTACTAATGAAGATTAACAAAAACACTTTTTTACAGTTTGACACAAACTACTATAATGAGATAAACAGTAAACAATGGAATTATAATAATTTGTGTGAACCTTGGTATATATGATTTTTAAGCATTTTATCATTTGACACTCAAAAATGTCGAGTCAGCATATTCAGTTGAGATCAGTTATATAACATACAAAAACTCAATTTCCTGGGCATTTTGTTCATAATAATACACAATAAACAAATATATATACAGAGATAAACTATCACATATAATAGTGCATATTCCAAAATGTTAATAAGTCTACTCTCTAGCCACCAATGAGTACGGGTACCAGCAGTTAGTGTATGATGTATATTATACATTAGTATGAAGTGACAGGTTCCCATTGCCCAATATATAAATAAATGAGATACAGGGTCTGAGGTTATGAAATTGAACTTGCTCACAAGTGACTAAACTCAAAGCTGATTGGTTGCCACTGTGTTTGGTGAAGATTTAGACCAATAGTAACACCGCATTCTGAGACTTGGCTTAAAACTTGGTTTTATATCCCTATACCTATCAACAAGACATCCACACAATATATGGCAAGTTTTGTACAAGAAACTCAATAACAAAGACACAAAATAAAAGATTCATTCATCTATCAGTCAGCAATTTATAAATCTAGATGGAGATGCATCCAATATTGATCCTTATTTCAAATCATTGGATCAACATTCATATACCATTCATAACTGATAAACCATTAAATACAAGTCATGAAGCATAATTATGTGATGAATGTCATAATTGCTTTGTTTAGGCTAATCAAAAAGAAACAAAATTGATATGTTTTTTCGGTACTGTAACTAACTACCTGAGAATAGGCAATGAATATTGATATATTTTACTTATAAGCCCATCATGGGGCTACTGTTTGTTTTGAATGAAAGTTTGAACAAAAAAAAAATAAAAAAACAACCAAGACTAGCAAATATTATCTTACAGAACCACATAATAGATTTAATTTTGCCTTGTTCAAAGATGCATTTCATTCAGACAAAACATTTCGCTGTCTTGTTTCATGATTTAAAATAATTCAATTCTTGTTTCTGGGAAGTAAGTAAGTTGATTTTATCCACTTATAAAACCACTACTTCGTAAAACAAGCCAAAAATCAAATTATTATCAAAAACTTACGAACATCTTGAAAGCAGATTACATGCAATGTATTAAACTATCTTATCTTATTAAGTGTTTTAAACTCAGAGACTTCAATGATCCAAACAAGACTAGTGTTAGCATGTCACTAAATTTTGACGAATTAAACCATTCTGAATTTTCTCATGACTTACATTCAGTACAATTCAGTACAGTAGGAACAGGAGAAAAGCAATGTAAGTCAAGTACCACAGTACCCAGTTAATTAACAAATTTATTCCGTACTGAGTTCAAACATGTGTAGAATTAATCTGGTATGGATAAATTTTAAATCAATATTTTGTGTAAGACTTTGGGGAAGGACCAAATGTCTAAAGTGACTACCTTTTTCCAATCTCCCAAGATTTTAATTTCAATACTTAACTGAAAATTAAATGATAAACTTTCAAGGCTTTTCTTTAATGTATTTTTGAACATAAAAGATCAATGTAAAAAATACAGTTTTTAACAATAAAAGATAATCAAGGATTAAAAGATTTAAAAAAAAACAGAAAAAATTATTTTAACTTAATACAACTACATAATCGAGGATTAGATCAAGATGTTACAGTGTCACAACATTGACCGATATACACAACAATGATATGTACACAGGTTATGTTTAATTGTTGTACAACATTTATTCAACAAGGAATGGCTCACAGTTACTATAAAAATGTTTAAATATCTATCCATTTACCAAATATAAACATTAAGCTGTTTGGGTTTAATCCAACAAACTTTAATGCTTGCTTGAAATTAATGCATAGAATAACTCCTTTTTTCATTTACTTCACTCAATTAAAACTTAAACCCAGGTCAAGTGACAAAAGTAATCATAAAAAATAAAAATTGTACAAACTACTTCATGCTAGAAATGGTAATTCAGGCTTGAAATTGATGCCTTAAAATGTGATTGAAACCCATTTAAACACATAACAAAACAGTTAAGAAACTTTGAGATAGACTTATAGTAATAATCCCCCCCTAAAAAAATAGAGGGACATATCAAAAAGTATATCACACAAAAATTCTAATGCATGGTAATGTAAATATACTCTTTCACAGAGACGGTAACTAATCTAAAAATCTAACATTAAGATCTTTTCAACTAAATCTAACTAGGTATTACATGGAAGAAGAAACAAAATCAAGGACGCCATAACAAAATGACTGGGTTTAATATCAAAGATATATCAGCACATTATGTTTTATAGTTCTAAAGACTTATATACTAACTGACCTGGACCAAAATGGAAAATGTTAATATTAACAACTATATTGTAATCATATTACAAAAAAGATTATTAGAACTATCCATAAAAGCACAAGGGCTGGAGTATTATCATGCAACTGTTGGATAAGGTTTTGATAAAACTATTATCATATCCCAGTTAACATTCACACATGATTGTATGAAATGTCTACAGGCCCCAGTAAGCACAGAACATTTTTCTAACATGATCAGGACTCATTAAAATTGCAAATCATAAGTTCTGGTACAATTATCAGAATGCAGTACTCCTATTGGCTGATGGATTGACTTTACTCATGAACAACCAATCAAATGAGATGCCTGAGTTTTGAGTTTGAGACATTTCTATGACATGAGTTTAATGACGGGGATTTCCCTGACGCAGGTTCGTTGCGTCCCTGACACGATATCCAGCCAAGGGACTTGCATTTAGAGTGACCACCACTTCCTCAGAACCCCTTCAGACTCAGAATTTGACCTTGGCATTTTCTGTGTGGGACCCCAAAAAATCCCAAGGGACCCTTAAAATGTTGGAGATGGGAGTCACGGGGACCCTCGGGTGAAAAATCTTAGGGAAAACCCTGAATGACTTTTGACCCAAAATGAACGTAGAGTGTAGGAGGCAGCATGAGATGAAGGATACACACATTAAATGATAGAATTTGTTACATACAGTATAACCTTGATTTTGAGACCACCTTCGAGATCCAGAAAAATCAGTAGTAATAATGAGGTGGTCATACTATCAACTTGAATTATAGGGGAGTCATTGAAAGAAAGTATGAAAATAAGTGGTTGTTTCTGAAGTTTTCCACTAACAATGCTAACAAGTAGTTCTTGACAAAATGACACAAACCTTCTGTATTCTTAAATCAGAATATACAAACATTAAACAATAAAGTGCCATCACAAAACACTTCAATGGATTTAACAGTGTTATATCCTACTATGGGACAGAAGGCTAGCCACTGTGTATAAGACAAATCACAGCTTTAGTCTATACCCTATATCAAAAAATAGCACATTTTAATGAAATTTCAAACATTATTAGTTCAAGCTCTAGGTAAAATAAAATCTTTTGAACCAAAAACTTAGAATTTATGCAACCCTATGCACTGTCTAAACCTACAAGAAAGCATGTACATTGTCATCTAAACCAGAGAACATGTCTTTCTCACCATGGTAGGGGTACAACTTGATAGGAACATAATTTTCAACAATGGAGTTAGTTTGTTGTTTGGTATGAGAGCAGTTGAGAGTGAAAATAAATAATGTGAAAGCACACATCTACAGCTTGCCTGCAAAGCACAATACCTTGTCATAAAATCTGACATGAGCCAGACTTTGGTGGTTGCCCTTGTGATGTGTTTTTAGAATTGTGATTATCAGTGGACACTGAAAATAACAGCAACGCCATCAAAAGTGAGATTTTGTTAAAACAAACTCAGGGAATAAGTAGGCCTGTTGGAATTACCATATTCATAATTCAGAAGATTTTACATCATAAAAGCTGCTCAATGCTAAATTTTTGATGATTCAAATTTCAATTTATAGACAAATTCTGCAAGGATATTTCATTACTTAAAACAATTTGCTATAAAGAAATGACCAAAGCTAAGTTAGTTTGCCTCTTTGAAAAAAATTACATACTGCACTAACAATCTTTGACACATTTTATTACATAGCTGCACAGTAGCACTACATAATGGCATATTTTCATATAGAAATCAATATTCGGACCAACATACTCCAAACAAAGATTTCATGAAATAATTTACTTATTATGTGTATTATACCACACTACTGTATACAATTGTAACCTTGCTTTGTCTGAAACCCATTCCTATACTTTCCATCAACCTTCATAATGAGTGATTTTGATGTTTTTTGTTTTTATGTGACTTATAGTCACTGGGTTTAACAGCGTTTTTCAACAATTTTTCAGTTACATACGGCGACCGGTTAACCAAACCAGTTTTCCTGGACTGTATTCTAACCAGCACTAACTTACCCTTCCACAAGGAGCCAGCAACTTCTCCACATATGGAGGAAAATTGACAATTTTTTCAAATTTTCATAGAAGGGTATAACCCGCCGCAACCGGGATTCAAACCACTTGATTTCAAGTTTGTTCTTCATGAAAGATATACTTTTTTAACTGTGGCAATACACAATATGCAATACTGTAAAACACAAATTGATAAAATGCCCAAGAAATTGAGTTTGTACACGTTTGCTGTTTATCATTATAAAACTACAACTAAGTTACACAGTAATGATAAGGAAGCAGTTATCATAATCCTGCGTGTGACCCTTGAATCATATAAGAAAATCAAAGAATATTACAATAAATCATTAGGTAGACAAAGTCATGAGTAAAAAACAACATAAACTTTGTGAACAGTATTGACATATATGCTGTTATAAAATGATAAATATGAACAAAAACATATAACAAGATGCATTAGGAAAGCTTCTATGATATTTGTACAAGGTCCTACCTGATCTTGATCCAGGAGGGCCACCCGGGCCAGCCCTTCCTCCAGGAGGTGGTGCTCTTGCTCCAGGTCCTCCTTTAGGAGGAGCACCATAACCCCTTCCACCACTATAACCACTCCCGCCACTCCCACCACTATAGCCACTCCCACCTCCATAACCACCCCCACAGGGAGGTTCCACAGGTTGGCTTGCACCACGCACTTTGGGTTTAGGAGGCTGGTACTGAAAGATATCAATAAGACATAAGTCAAACATGTGCTGACAATCATTGCCTGAGATGAAGTATACACATGTACACTATAGAAAAAAAATGAAAATTGAATTTCCTGAAGTGCTGTTTTTCATTCATCACTATTAAATGCCTTTTGAAGGCAAGTGAGCCACTTGTACATTTTTTAAAGATTTCTACCATATATATATAATATTTCTACCAGTAGCAAATGTTTTACCCAGGATGCACCAGATTAGAATTAGTTGATATGATTTTGTTTCACAGTAATATTTAGTGTGAAGGGATATCACCTTGCTAGCAGCATGTCTAGCTTTTTCTTGTGCTGTTGGTTCTCTTTTAGCCGGAAGTCTTTTTTGTTGGTCCTTACAGAAATTAATATGTCGTTCAGCCGCTTTCTCATTGAATCGTCTGTTACAGTAGGGACAACTCACATAATCTAAAAGAAAAAAAAAACCTATGACACAAGAATGACTAAAAGCAATATTTTAGCTGAATTTTAGAATAAAAAGACCATCTGTAAAAATTGTTGGTTTGCAGTCACGTTACCGACTGATTAAAAAATCCCCTGACACCAAAAGTGATTCAGCAACTTTGGCAATTTTTTTTTTGTTCTTCATTCAATCAGTTTGTTTTCAATACGAACATATAACAAAAAAATATTTACCTACTTACTAAGTGTTAAAAGTTTGGGTCACATTATCACAAACCAACATTTTTTATGAATAAACCAATGAGTGAATTTTAATTTTAAATATATGCATCATTCCAGTCAGTATCCATCCTTACATGTATTGAAAACAGATCTTTGAAAATACATTAAATTTGAGACTTTGACAAGGTAAATGTCACTCAGTCATAAATAAACAGGTACACAGTTTCTGTTGTAATGAGACTGGATGAACTTTACCTGGATTTTCAGAGGGTGGGGGAGGAGGTGGTAGTGGGTCTCCACGGTCTATGGCAATCTGAGCCCCCTTGGCAGCCCGAATGTTACGTATAAACTCCTCATGCTTCTGTTTCCAGTGAGACTTTTGTGGTTTAACAGCCTGTAAAGTATATGTACATATTATCAACCACATTAAGCCAATGCAATCCTAAACATACCATACACATTACATGGTGTCACAAATAGGTATCTTAAAAATATGTGATCTTACAGAATTAAATAGATCTGTCTGGCTGACTCCTGATTTCACTATCAAACACAGAGATTGCTTGTGTGTGACAGTGCTGTACATACAAGTACTGACAAGTGTACATTTCAGGGACAATGGTTAGAAGTGTTATACTTAGTATACATCTACAGACGTCAGTTTGACACAATTATCATTTATGTACTCATGCATGTAGGAGTATTATTTGTTTAATTATTAATAGGGATCTAGTACATTGTTTTGAAGGCATTTAATGGATTTTAAGCCTAAACAGGCCAAATAGACTAAAAGCATGATAAAATAAGATGAAAATGTTTTGTGTCTGCATGTTTAGTCAGAATTCTCCATTACATACTTTCCTGACAATCTTCCAGCCCCTTATGGTTCTATTCATACAAATCAAATTATTTACATTTTCAGAAGAACCCTTATAATACAAGAATAGGAATGTGAAACCTGAACTGCAATAAACACCAGAAATAGACAGAAAGCATAATAAATTTCATAAGAAAAAAGGCAAGAATACAGTAAAACATCACTTAGCAGCTACTTCACTAACAATCATTTATTTTCAGACTGGTATTCATACTTCTATTTCTCAACTTGATAATGAGACCACATTAATACTAACATTATATAGAAGGCATAAGTACCACGGATGGATTAAAATATGTTTATATGCTTCAGCGAAGGCATGTCATACAACAGAACATGATTATGACAAAATATTTTTCATACATTTAATGACTATATCCTTGCTGCCATCAAAGAAATGACAGAGCTAACAGAAGAGTACACATTGATGGAATAAATATCTTCAATATACAGCTAAATGATTTAAAATTCATTTGTTAATTTTGACATTATGAACTACCTACGTACAAACAAGATACCAAAACGATGTAAGTTTGAAAACCAGTGTGAATTTACTGGATTGGTCTTTTACTCAGACTGCACTTAGCATCAACCAATCATATGCTTTACAGAGTTTTCCATAAGAGTTTCTGTTTAAGGGTCCTAGGGACTCTTAATACAGGGCTTTTCTTCAGAATTTTGGGAAAATGACCTGACCCCAAGAATTGGGAATTTTCACAACATTTTGGACAAAATTGGGAAAAAGTCACACTGTATAAAAATAACTTAAAATAATCAAATAAAACTAAAAAATAACAAATATTATGTTAATTTTTGTTTTTAGATATTGATAACTTTGGTGTTTTAATGATTTAGGAATTCAATAAACATTTAAACTGCAGTAAATTTATTTATTTTTTTCTCATTTGAATTGTGAATTTTTGCCTTGCAACTGAGAAAAACATGCTTTTTGACATTGGGAACGAGACCGAATATCTGTAGTCAAAATGGCCCTGCAATGCAATATTTTTGGGGACAAATAAAGGGTCCCAGGTATGGTATTTTCAACGACTTCATTTATGGCCTCCTCTATTACAGAAATAATTTCAGGTTTTGCTCAATAGATAAAAACTATACCAAAAGAGAAATATATGGACGATGTGCGTCCCAGGAGACACAAGAATTTGAAAAAAATGGGTCCCATGGCCAATTTATTATGAAAGGGCACAGAAATCCTGCATTAGGGAAAACCCTGCTTTTAGCAGTTTTCAAACCATCAGAAATATCATTTCATACATTTTTAATATAGAGTGTCTGTATACCATGAGAGTGAATGATTTTCAACAGATATGACAGATGGTCAGGCACATTTAGTAAACCCTGAACTTTAGACCTCACTACCATTATCATAACGCAATTATCTTACGGTACTCCAATCATACAATGGCTTATAAATTAGTATAGATAGATTACAATATATGCTGCATGCATTATTTATGTATAAATGGGAACATGAAAATGTTGTAAAACTTTCCATCAATATAATCAATAATTACTGTGGAGGAACAACACATGCAGAAGTGACATTACAACACTGTGGGTCCTGGTACAAGTAGTATAAAAGTGGTACAGATAAAGTCAGCAGTATGGTCACAAACAAAAAATCATAAAATTTTGAAAATAATTAATCATAAAAATCAGCAATTTTTTTAATAAACCTTGTCCAACTATCATCGAAAAATAAAATTTTAAAAAATCATGAATTACAAATAAGCTATACACTACTACAAGCCCTGTAGTCACTTTTTAAAAATAATATTTCTATATCACTAATTACTTAAGCAGTGCCATTTGAATTACATTAAATTTACCACTTTATTAGATAACTTACATTTTGTTTCGCTTCAACGATTGCCTTTTTTGAGTCCACAAAAAATAGAAAAAGTTTAGTACATGATATTTATAGTGTAGTAATGACATTAAAAATGAAATAAATCACAACAATTTTGTCATTTCATAGGTTAAGTTAATAGGGACACTAATATCAAACATCAACCAAATGACAAAGAATATGAGGCCACATGTGAAAATATGATGGATGTTCAAAAGGTTTCAAATAAATGCCAAATGTCTCTTGTAATCATATTTTAAGCAAATTGTTAACTTATCAGGCACAGGCAAAAAAGGCATTATATACATCATTTGAAACTTATTTTTTACTCCATAAATGATACACATATTTCAGAAACATTTAGAACATCGCTAAAGTTTGCTTCTTCCTAACTATAGGTGAGAAAGTAAGGCCAGTATATAAGAAATTATTTTGTTATACGCCGGATGAAAACACAAATATGCGAACAAGCAAACTAATGTATTTTCAATCGCAGCCTGATACATATCTTGTTAGGATAGAAAATATAAGAGTAATATCTAATGAGAATAACATATTGAAAGAATATAATATAATATAATATAATATAATAAAATATAACATAATATAATATAATATTAAAGCTTGTGCTTTTGGTTAATTTTTGTAGGTTGTACATAACATGAAAGTTGCACATCTCTTTTTAACTACAGTCAAACTTGAGAAAACAAGCAACAAAAGAGAGTAATTTGGTCTTTATACATAGTTGGCATTTACCCAGAAGTTTTATTTGGTTCATCATATAAAAAAATGATAACCGAGGTTTGACTGTTGTTTACAGGTGACCTCGATTCACAGGTGGTTGTTAATTCAAGTTTGATAGTATTTACAGTGTTCCCACTCACTTCTGAAATTGGGGGTGAGCTTACCCTTTAGGTCTGAAATCTGGGGGTAAGAGAAGTATTTTGGGGGGTATGAACATTTTTTAAAACAATATATGTATACACATACATCGTAATGTGTGTTTCCAGAAATTCGGCAATTCGTCCCTAAACATATTCGTACGCGTACGATCACTCACCAGATCAAAATGTGTTAAGTGATTTCCGATTTTATTGCGGGATTTACGCAAGATTTTACGTGAATGGGAACACTGATTTAACAATAATGACATTCTATCCAAGTTTTTATTCGAAGTATCATCATCTGAGCAAATCACATCACAACGAAAATGACCGAAACTGAATCTTTACAAAACATAACAATAGACCTGTGTACTGAATCCATTTATTGATTATATTTTGACAGAGGGTAAGACCTTAAAACGTACTTACACTTAGCAAAGAAAAAAATAAACTGTCATAGCTAATATGTAAGTGGCATAAATATCACCAGCCAGGCCAGAGTTAAGGATTTATTTATTTGTCCTCATCAGCCAATGATAAGTTAAAACTGTGTTTTACAAATATTATTTGAGATTTATTAAAAATTCTTTATTACATCAAAATGATTGACTTACAGGACGATTCTATAAACTGTAGGGGTAGGTAAAATAGGTAAACAATTTTTTTAATGCTCCTTAATGATCCTC
Organism: Lutraria rhynchaena; assembly: GCA_008271625.1. Lineage (NCBI taxonomy): Eukaryota > Metazoa > Mollusca > Bivalvia > Venerida > Mactridae > Lutraria > Lutraria rhynchaena. Next base: position 69,129 of record VIBL01000367.1, read on the forward strand.
TTAAAAAGAATTGTAAACCATTAAATATTTGGTACAAAAATAGATGAAATGTCAAAATAACATAAATCAATCTGATAAGAACTTCAAGCCTGGAAATTTTATGTTTCTCCACAAATTCATTAAATTTGACAAACAGATTTGTACAGCATAGTGTTCCCATTACAGGTTCATAAACTTTTATATTGCTACATTGATTGTAATGCCTAAACAATAAAAAGTTTGTTTTTGGTTACATGCCCAAAAAAATATGGGTCGGTAGGTAGGGATTTTTTCTTTTATGTTGTTTTTTATATATATCGGCAAAACTGTAGCGAAAATTACAATATAGCCAGGTTTTTTTGGGGGCTGTTTTGACGACCGATATTCGGTCACGTTCCCAATGGCAAAAAGTGTGGTTTTTTCCCAATTGCAAGGCAAAAATTCCCAATTCTAATGAAAAAAAAACCTTTTCACCAATTTTACAACATGTTTGGGGTGGAAAATAGTGAGTGTGAATAATATTAGGAAAACAATCACTGATTATGTATTTTTAGACTGGTTAACTACTCTGGAGGTATTTTTATACAGTGTAACTTTTTCCCAATTTTGTCCAAAAGTCACAAAAAATCCCAATTCTGGGGGTCGGGTCATGTTCCCAAAATGCAGCGAAAAAAACCCTGATAGCACTAAGATTTGGATGTTGTAAAAACTTATGAGTCGGCAGGTAAAAGATTGGGTCGGTCGGGTACCGGGAAACAAACTTTTTTTAAGGGTAATGGAAGTTAATCTAGAGGAAACAAGATGTTTCCTAATTGGAAATTATCTGATGTTTAAATTATACAGAGTGTCAGTGTAACTCATGCATGAGATCATAAAGTTTGAAAATAGTAAAAGGGCTAAGATCTCATTTTCAGCCTCAAAATGTTTAGGTGAATACATAGTTTAGATGCACTGAAATAATATTCACATGATGAGTTTTGCTCTAAAAAGAGAGGAGCACTATTGATTTAAACATAATCTCCTTGTACTAAGCTAGAAAATATCATAATGTCTAATAACAGCAGATTCTGACCAATGAAAGCTGAAAATATGCTACAAATACTGCAAGTCTCAGCCTGTTGAAATTGTCATGTTACAATTTTCTATGTGAAAGAAACATGTAAATTTTCTAGGCTTGAAATACATTCATACATAAAATGCACAATACAATACAAAAACAGAATAAGCTTTGTTTTACCTTCTTCTGAGCTGCTTTTATCTGCTTCAAACTAAGGTCCTCAGTAACTCGTTGTTTGCTGGTATCAAACACTTTACGCTTCTTCTGAACATTTTTACAAGAACCCTGATGCTTTACCTGTTAAAAAAACTTTATATTGATTCACTTTCCATTTTCTCAAGGAAGACAAAAATGTATCTCTTTTCAACATAGAATTCAGAAATAATGAGCGATACATTTGTCAGATTAAGTAAATGTTTATGAAGCACATTTGGTGTATAAAACTAAACAGAATCTTCAACATTTCCCATAGTTGTAAGCTGTACCAGTGTTTGAACTGATTGATTTTTTCTTCTGCGTTTGGGTCCAGTAAACGGACCCATCCCAATCTAAAATAAAGAAATTTTTCCCAATTCCCCACCTAAAAATTCCTAATTTTGGCATCACATTGCACATTTTTCCCAATTGGACCAGACCCGGACCTTTTCCCAAGTGCAAAAAAATCCCTGACTTCTGTACATCAATGAAATAAATAAAAAGTATCATTAGGCAAAGATCAAAACCAGTCATTTAATGCAATTTAATGCCAAATACTAACAAAACAGAACTTAGAAGAATTTATTTACTTAAAATAAAGACAAAAAACACGAACCAGGGACTCAGGAACAAATGTTCTTCCACAGAATTTGCATGGTTTCAGGTCCAACTTCACACCTTTAGCAGCTCCTGTAAAAAATGTAGCACATAAACAAACCACAAAGCTACTCACAAAGTTAAAACCAGAGTTATATCAGTTTAAAAGGATGAAAAAATAAGCATAAAAAATACAACAGTGGGGTTCCAAATATGAACCACAAACAATTATATATCTGGATAATGGACTAATATTCAATGCATTTGTTTCATTAAAATGCCCACTGTTGGAGGAATAAAAATAAGTAACATATTTAGAATCTTGACAATTATTGCCAGTTTGTGCCTGTCAGTCCGTGCATGAATGGAGCAGGCAGTGATAGAAGAAATCGTGAACAATGCAGTAACTAAAATGCAAAAACTATTTAAAACTGGATTCAGTTGTGATTTGAACGATTACAGCTGATTTTCCTGCGGTCGTCAACACCACAATCAATTGTATTACAAATCACCCAAAAAAGTACAAACCACTCGAGGCAGACCATAGCTACGACAAGCATTGAAATAAACAACTTGTCAACATTCATATTCGGCGCATCGTAATCAATAATATGATTATAATACTGAAGATATTAACCACGTGAAAAACAAAAAGAAAATCTGAACAGCCTGAGAGACTATTGCAAATCATCCCAACAGTATATCCAAAGAAAGAAGTTAAATATTAAGAAAAAATCTTGAAAACTCACCTCCGTAATTGTCCATGTCTTGAATATTCAGACTGGTAACGAATCAATACATACTCTATGTGAAATAAACGCTTGATTCGAATGTTTACACTAAAGCGTTTAAGTGATGTAGATTGTTTTCTTCAAAACGGGTTGGGACGGAACGAACAAACTTTAAACAGACAAGTTCAACAAAATGGCAGCTGTCAGGCGAGCATTGATATATTCTTCAGTTATTATGTATACCTTCCGTGAACTAACCGTTTGAATTCTACAGGATACAGAAAATCCTTTAAAATGGTATTTTGTTTTCCATATGGCGATAGTATCATGTGCTGTTATTTCTTACTTTTTGTAAATGAATCGATTTTGTTGATATGTTAAGACTATAGGTGGTCGCCTTGACCCAGATAATTGTTGACAATAATTCTTGCAGATCAAATTTCATAATCCAATTTCACATAGAATAGTAAATGTTTAGTACAATAACTGTATGAGGAAGTATAGATGTGTTTATCACTGTTATAGACTTAAAATTCGTCAACATTTCAACAAAATAGCCATTATTACGTAACTCTAACAGTCAACTACTTTCAATTTCACGATGCATAAAAGAGTCAAGTTCCGGTAATCAGTATAAATCGTACGATAAATTGTACAGTGATTGGAAGTAGCAAGTGCTTGTGATCGCTATAAATATTACAAATTGAAATATATGACATGGCAATGATTTGTACAGTGATTTTGTATACACACCGTGAATTTACAATGTACTTCATGATACATATAGTGCTGCTGAACTTTCAGTGAATTCTCACTAAGTTATCATGCTTTAGTACATCTGTATGTGTTTTTGTACCTTGTTTATTACCTAAAGAATCAAGTAATTGCTATGCTATGGTAATGGGAAACTAATGAGAGTAATGATATTTACTTCATGTATGATGATTTAATAAAAATATACAAAAGTACAAATATCTTTCATTATGACATGTTTTACAAATTCAACGTTTTGTCAGCTATTAAGTTATATTTGATGATATGTTTGCGTTCAAGAGTAAACTATAATAATCTCCCTATTATTACTGACTAAAAATTAAATTGAACTTGTACGCTCAGCGAGGTGTGAAAAACATTGGGGCAAGTGCATAGTATTGTCTGACTTCATAATAAACAATGCAAATTAGGTACGAAATAGTTTATTTGGACTTCAAAATTAGTTTGACATAACAAAAAATTTCGAGAGCAAAATTCATCTTAAGTGACAGAATTTTATATACTTTTAAAAGGAAAAAATCTGGACTTAAAAAAATTCTTTGCCATGACGAAAAATTCATGTTAACCGATTTCACCATAATAAGAGTCAACTGTATCTTATTAAATCTGGTCTGTATTGTTAAAAAAATAAAAAATGACATTTGGATGATGAAGAAACACTTTGATACTTAGTAATACTGATGAAGTTTTGTTTTGTTTAACCCTTTCCCTCATAAGCTTATTTTGGACTCTTTAAAATTCAAAGCTGATGTACATAACATCAATTTATTTAAGAAAATTGGGTTATTTCTCTATGACACGGTGAAAAACAATGTGGCGAAAGACGCAATTATTCATTACAAGCAATGGCTTCTTTTGCCACTATGTTTTCAAAAGTCAACTGCTTCAGATGCGGGGAAATGCGGTATTATGAGGCAAAGGGTTAATGAACTCTGTCCTCAACAGACTTCCTTCATATATCATACATGTCCTTATACACAGTCCTATAAGTTAATTATGATTTTTTGATATCTGTCTCTTAAGGAGCATATAGTGGAAGATTCTGAAGATGTGTTACCAAACTTGCTTCAAGATGATGAGGAAGGTGAAGAAATAAATGAAATTATCTGCAAAGATGAAGTTAATGACCCTGCTGATGCATTAAGTAAGTTTTACTATTCTTATGCCCTTCACTAACAACAGTAACTAACAATTGTATAAGTTTGTATTGCTGTAAGATAATATTAACAGTGTACTGAGATTGATCAAGTGCACAACCTTAGTTTGAATATTGTTGTTGTTGTGTTAAATATTCTGCAATATTTGATGAAGGAAAGTTTATTTTTTCTGAACTTAACTGAACCACAGTATAGTTTTCTTTTCTGTTAATTGTTGATAAATTTTGTTGACAGGTCAGTTAGAACAGTTTAGACAGCAGTGGAAAGCAGAATTGAATAAAAGTGATACCAACTGTAACAATTTGAAAGAAAAAGATGAAACAGATGTGGAGAAAGAGGTAAATATGGATAAATTCACAGTTTTTGATCACCAGATTCATAATAGTTTACAAATATAAGTCAATGTAGTGGTCAATAATCATGTTCATTTCTAAAAGTTATATTGGCTTGAAAGTGTTATACATTTTGCTGATTTCAAAATTGTCGAATGTTGCTTAGGGCAAATGTCAGTGTACTTAATTTCAGATCAGTGCAAATTAATTCCTCATGTATTAAATCGTGACAGATTAGTGAAATTGGATTTTATACTAGTGTTTAGGATATTTGATGTACAGGGATTTCCCTGACACAGGTTTCTTGTGTCCCTGACACGATATTCAGCGGAGGGACTCGCATTGAGAGTGACCACCGCATCCTTGGGACCCCTTCCGACTTGGAATTTGCCCTTGGCATTTTCTATGTGGGATCCCCCAAAATCCCAAAGAACCCCTAAAATGTTAGAGATGGGAGTCCCAGTGACCCTTGGGTAAAAAATCTTAGGTAAACCTTGATGTATGCACTGTGTTTTTTCTGTGCAATTTGATTTTTATTCCAATATTATGTCCTTATGTTATTTATGATTGCTAATGTATCATAACTGTACTATTCTTTTAGGCCTCTGCTTTGTTTTTGATGGGAACCAAGTTGGAGCAAGAAGGTGCTTTATATGAAGGTAATGATTTCAATTGTGGAAGAGTTGTCTGTGTCGTTTTAATGCATTGAAATATTACTTGAGGTCCTTTTTGAATTAGGATCCCTGCAACAATTTAATAATTAATGATTACAATTACTATTTTATTAAGCAAATATGGTAATGCAGTACATTATTTCATTGGTGATAAGCTGTATGGTGTCAGTGATGTCATCATATATCTGTGCTGTGATATCATTATGTAATGATGACATTATGAGGTATTGTTTAAATTTTGATACAGCTGTGAATTTCTACCGCCGTGCTATGCAACTGGTACCTGATATTGAGATGAAGATTCAGTATCCTGTAAGAACGCTACGAGATAGACAGGAAAGTGAAAGTTCTGTCGATAGGTATGGTCAAATATCATTTTTGATGTCATTATAGTGGAAAGATTATGAATTTGCACTTTCTATAATGGACTGTATTCACCGTCATGTTTGAATAAAGTCCATTATTGTAGAAAATAAAAAGGAATTGTTAACAATGAAAGAAGGAAAGAAATAATTGTTTTATTTGTAAAGAACAGAATTCTTTTTTTAATCTATGATGAAGGAAGCTGAAATTTTATACTTATCAAAACATCTGTGTATAGTGCTATGATTACCTGGAGTTTCATTGTTGATTAATTCTATTTGTTAGCTAGAATTATGTTTTATATTTGTTATAATTTCTAGTTTTGATGGTGAGGAATTGGAGACTGATTTGTTGACAAGATTTAATAACCTCAAAGTTGAGGAGAAGAGAATCTGTACACCTGGATATTTTCAAAGGGTAAGTCATTGTGCAGGGCATTTTTACCTTCTGTTACAGACTCCCATAATAGACCCCTTCCCAGTTGAACAAAGACATAAATTTTCCCAATATTGGCACAGAAATGTCCCAAATAACAAGTGAAGTTTCAAATTTGTGATTTAAAATGCCTTCAGATATGCTTTATATGCTTTATTTTGGGGGCATTTCAATACATACATGATTGTATGTCAATACCATAGGCTAATCACAAGACACAGTAGAATACTGTTTAATATAACAAATCATTGACATTTTTGAATGATGCTTTTTCCCAAAATAGTTATTACCACATGCTTAATTTCCCAATTTCAAAGGCCAAGGCCCATTCCCATTTTCCAGAAAAAAGCCCTGTTGTGATGTGATTGGTTTTGTCAGTTTTTGTCTCCTGGTCAATATTTTTCTTGATCCATTTGTAGTGAAGGTGGTGTAACTTTGAAATTCATTCGTTTATGCACTGACGTATCTTCTATCTGAAATCAAAGCAGGTATCTGCAAAAAATACCTGTTTTTTTATTAAAAATATGACATGACTTATCATATGTTTTGCAGTCAATGACTACAATTTTTCTCAATCGTTGTCCAGTAATATGAAATATCAATTTTCATTTTTTGCAGGCATGTCATATTTCCTCACTACCAGTGGAAGTGTTAATTTACATATTTAAATGGGTTGTTTCTTCACAACTTGATATGAAATCACTAGAAAGTATCTCAGAGGTAAATGATCTGATGAATTTTCTCAATCTCTCCTCTTTATTTATTTTTTTTTCAATGGAGTTAAATGTCACACCAACATTTAGCAATTTTCCAGCTTTATCAGTGTAGAAGACCTCAGGCTTTTACCAAGGTAGAACCACAGACCTCTGTAAGCTAATTGAACAGTCTCTCAGTTTCTACTTTAACTATACTCTGCCGCAACATAGCCCTTAAAAAAGTAACTAAACTAATGGAAAGTTCTTCATAGTGTACAAGACAATTAATTCGTAGCTTGGTCAGTTTTAGGTAGTTTATCATTTGTGAGCGTTTACTGTTCTTTTACTGTATCATTTGTGAGCTTTAACTGTTCTTTTGTACTTGTAATGTGAGCTTGTATTTACTTAGTTTTCACTTTGTTCTATTCGACAACTTTAAACCATGTAGATTTTGACAATTTGTCTTTAAATATTGAAAGGGGTAGATCGTAATGTATTGTCAGATGTCACACCATGGTCATTTGGCAACTTTTCAGCTTTACTGGTGGTGGAGGAAGACCCCCTGTTGTACACCTGGGTGGAACATCTGATCTTCCATTAGCCAGCTGTTTGACAGCTTCATCACATTTGAAATTTTTCCTCAGACTTTGGGATTTGAATCCAGAGCAGAGAGTGGCTAGTGATTACTCATTAGAGACCATAGCCACTTGAGCACAGAGGCCCCCACACTAAGGTGTCTGTTTATCTCATTTACAAATATTTTCTGTCCCTCCAAGAATTGATGTGTAATGTACATGTATCTGTTTGTTGTAGGTTTGTCGTGGATTCTATCTCTGTGCCAGAGATGAAGAATTGTGGAGATTGGCCTGTTTAAGGTAAACTTCATGTTAGAATATCCCGTTTGTAGATTATATTTAACATTCACAAAAATGACTAGTTAAATCCTGTCAGTTGAGTGTGATGATATTTATAGAGAAGTCAAGTCAGGTTTGAAATGTAGGTGAGACACATGTTTCTTTAGACAAAACAAGTAATAAAATGTCATGTATCACCTACCTCTGATTCACATATCATAAAGGAGGGAGGGAGCTGCTTACAGATTGATGGTTTCATCTACACTTCTAAACTCATCTTGGTTAAGCTATAAGTACATTAAAATCCGTACTTATGGGTGAAATTATGACTGCCCTGCTATTACGACTGATTTTTAAAAGAAAGGAATATTTTGTTCTGAAGTTCAATGTAGGTCATATATGACTGACAAAATACTTAAACTCGGACACCTTGTTCCACTAATAAGATCACCCTGCTATTAAGACCACTTTGCTTAAGAATGAAAGGTGGTTGTAATAGCAGGATTTTACTGTACTTGTTATATATTTTATCAAAGATTGTTTATGATTCTGATATTTTGTCTGTAGAGTTTGGGGCAGTGCTACTGGAAAGGTGAAGAAGTTTGGTTCTTGGAGAAACATGTACATTGATAGACCACATCTTCAGTTTGTCGGTAAATATCTTACTCATACTTATATGTTTTTTACTGCCAAATCTGGCCTTTTTTCCCTAGCAATGTCATAAGTGACTTTCTTTTTGAGATCAAGGTCTGAAATTCCTATTCATCAGTTTTAGGAAACTATCTTTCCGATGAGTTATTTTTATCCATATACTGCAAGCTACCAGCTACAGTTGATATCAAATGTATGTAGATTCTCTAACAAGTCCGATTGTATGTTGTAATATAATGTTTTCTTCAAATTCCCAATTGTGACCCTGTCATGTGATGAGTTATCCATTTTTACAAGAATTTGTTGTTATAAAATGGAACTTGATTTTTGTTTTGAAATCACTCTTTTTTTACTGTATTAGAATGGATTTATCATTGCAAGTATAATTAAAAGCTTTGTATTTTATGACCCATAATCTAGGATGTTACATCAGTAAGATGTCATACATTAGACAGGGTGAAAAAAGTCTGGATGGATTTTACAGTCCTTGGCATCATATCGAGTATTACAGATACATACGATTCTTCTCTGAAGGTGAGTCTTACATTAAACCAGATCAACTATCACCGAATAAGATGTAATTGTCTGGATACTGTGTTGGTAATGTGTTTGTACTGTGTTGTTAATAAGTTGGTACTATATGGTAACTATGTTGATAGAATGTTGGTACCATATTGGTACTATGTTTGTACTGTGTTGTTACTAAGTATGTATTGTATATTAAATATTTTGGTAGTATGTTGGTAGTATGTTGGTAGTATTGTGGTAGTATTTTGGTTCTATGTTTGTACTGTGTTGTTGGTAAGTTGGTAACATGGTAAATATACTGGCAGAATGTTGGTACTATGTGGTAAATATATTAGTTCTGTGTTTTTACTGTACTGTTCAAAGCAAGCATCGTAACAGTGAACACTTTCCAGAATATCAGTGGCTACAAATGAATCTAACCTGGGATAATTAATCCAGAAAAAGAAATAGTCATGTTTACAGTTACTTGACGGAAAATATAGGGTAGGTAGGTCAAAAAACTTTTCCATTTTTTTCATTTTTTTTTACATTTCTTTTCCATGAATAAAGCATTAACCAGCAATAAATCCCATAGTGTCAATTGTTCCCATCTTGAACATGTGCCAATCTTAACGTTGATTAATAGATTCATCCACAACATGCTCTTACTTCTTTTTTTATTCAGTTTAATAGAAACTTTAGAGTTTGCCCTAAAAATTAGGGTCAGTAAGGCAACCGCAAGCTTGCTTATTCTGACCTTAATATTATGGTCTTTGTTACAAATTGCTGTATCAGTGGCTGATATCACACTGTATGTATTAATATATCTTGTATGATTGTATAGGTAAAGTTCTGATGATGACGAGTCCAGAGGATCCAGTCGCCACTTTATCCAAGTTGAAGTTTGCTCATTGTAAAGTACCTGGAATGATGAAGGGGGCGTATAAGATCTCAGGGAATAGGGTAATTGTATTTCTAATTCGTATACAGTCGAACCTGTGAACAAAAGCCACCTAAGGGAGAGACGAATATGGACCTCATGCGGTTGTACGATCCAGTTTGACTGTATTCTTGGCATACTTAATCAGTACATAACTGTAGTTTCAGCATTGTACCAGTAATACAATTCATTGAAAAAGGGTATTATTATTATTGATAAATTTATATCAAATGAGTACACTAAAAAAAAAACAATGTAAATAGCTATTTTTCAACAGTTTTTGTCAAGTATTAGGAGACAGGAGAATTTCTTGATATGTGGGTAAATCATACTTCATAAGACATTTCTTCAGACATTATTCTTTTGTATATTTTACAGGTTACTGGTGTGTTGAAAAGAATTCAGGCATCTGATAGTACTGACAAGTACAAATATAAACGTAACAAAAACCAGAAACCCCAAAGTGATGTTCAACAAACATTTCATATTGTAAGTACAGTAAAACCTTACATTCCGACTGCCTCAATATTTACAACCACCTTGTTATAGCGACCACTTATTTTCAGACCAGCTTTCCATAACTCCCCTATATTTCAGCTTGATAATGGGACGACATACGGTAACCATGGAAACATGAGGAAAGTCTGTTTTTGTCTGTAGTATCATTCCTAATGATTTGATAGCGGTCATATGATCTAAAAATGGAGTACTGCCTAATTAAAATTTAATTTTAGCCAAGACCTACCCTGATTCAATACAGTGGTTTCTCTACATATCTGAAGATTAAACACAGGGTGTTTGTCAATAATTTGAACTTTGATATCCTTTGATCATCATAGTTTTTCATTTTATTGTAATTACTTTAGAATGATAGTTTTCTAGATTTTGAAAAATACACATGGTTCTCTGTGCTCAAGTGGTTATGGTCTTTCACTAGCAATCACTTGCCCCTCACCATTGTGAGTTCAAGTCCCACTCAATACCAAATTTTGCATGTGAGGAAGCTGTCCAGCTAGCTTCTTGATGGTCAGTGGTTCTATTCAGGTATACCTGAGGTCTTCCCCTTTGTTAAAGCTGGAAAGTCGCCAAATGACCCTGGTTGTTGGTGCAATGTTATACCCCAGTGGGTTGATATACCTTTTAAGTAAGGGGAGGCAACAACATGTATATGATGACTGCCCTTATTCGCTGATTTGCAGTGTGTCTTGGGCTCGTAATATGATGGAAATTATTGTGTCTGCAAATAATGGTTAATTGTTCTAAAGAGTTTATATTTATACCTCTGAAAAATGGTGGTAAAATATATTATATATATTATAGTGTAGTGCTTAAGAAGTTGAATTAACAATTGGATCAGTAGTATGTAACAATTATGACAGTACGTAAAAAAGCACATATTTTTTTATGAAACTTTGTTATTTCTACTAGATGAAGGAATGTTTTATCATGATCCATTAGTTATTGTTATGGAAGAGTTTAGATATTACACTATCTAATTATGTTGTGTCTGACAACAATTACATCTGCTCCAAGTCCATGTTCTTCTCATTGATGATATTTAAATTTTTATTTTTTATCTATAAATAGATATTTGCATTGGAGAATCCTTATGTTTTCTTTAAGGAATTGGAAATACAGAATGCTGGCAAAAGGAATGGTTGCAAATTGTCCTGGATACATTATGCTGTACATACATTCTACAGGTAAGTTCTCAACTTTTCTATACCATATACAGGTAAGTTCATAGTGTATCTGTTTCATATACAGGTAAGTTCACAATGTATCTGTTTCATGTACAGGTAAGTTCACAGTGTATCTGTTTCATATACTGGTAAGTTCACAGTGTATCTGTTTCATGTACGGGTAAGTTCACAGCGTATCTGTTTCATATACAGGTAAGTTCACAGCGTATCTGTTTCATATACAGGTAAGTTCACAGTGTATCTGTTTCATATACAGGTAAGTTCACAGCATATCTGTTTCATGCATAGGTCCGTTCAAAACATGTCTGTTTCATGTACAGGTAAGTTCATAACATATATTCTATATACAAGTAAGTTCTTAACTGTTCTGTAGCTTATGGAGAGAAATTCATTACTTTTCTGTATATTTCACTGGTAAAAACATTATTTTTCTATACTTAATATTGGTAATTAAGGTATCAGATATCTATCAAATACTTTAATGACCCAAGTAATAACAAAACTATGCACCTTAAAGTTGGATAAAAATAGTTTATGTTGGCCCAGGTCTTATAAATTTTAACCTATTGTTTCAGGTCCACAGGAGAAGACAGTGAGTCAAGCTTTGAGTTAACCAGCAAAGCTTACCCGCCTCTTGTTTTCTCTAGAGTGAAGAGTTTCTCTGTTGGAACAGATTCTTGCCTCCAATTATAAACATTGAAGGGGAAACAACTCTTGTTTTAGATATCTTAGACTGGTTTCTTATTTTTTTCATGAAAATGAAGTGACTAACCCCTGTTTTATGGTTTATCCCTGAAAGTTTAAACTTCTCTCTTAGCAGCAAAACGGCTTCTATGTATGTATATTGTTGATTTCTTAATTGCAAGCATTTAAGGCAGATTTTAAAAATTGTTGGTTTGAAATCATGACCATAAGCTTTTATATGTCTCAGTTCATATTTCCAGCCATTATTATATTATTGTTTATCTTGATATGCATAAGGCATTCAACGTAAGGCAAGTCAAAACTGTTTAGGCTTTCCTTGATCAGATGTAGTATAGTTCTATATTTCTCCAAAATAGATGACGCTTTCATAGCACAAATTTTACAAGCAGGTCTATCCGGCTGTAGGTAATACAAATGATGTATCTTTGCTATGCTGGCAGGGAACACTCCCTGGTACCACCTTGGAAGCCAGACAGGATTGATACAGATGTAATAAACAAACAGCTGGTTATTCATTTCCTTTCTTCATGTTCTTGTTTTTCAATCTCTTGAACGTGTAAACTAAAGTATACATTTACCAAAAGCTACTTATTTCTTAATTTATTTTCACTTACCAGAAATGGCATTAGTTTATTTTATTTAGTAACAGTCAAAGTGCGACCAATCAAGGTATTATTTGAACTATAGAAAGTAAGAAACATTTTTCTCTATGGATTTTTTGTTGCTGTTATGGTAGTGTCAACCAACAATTTATTAATCATTGCCTTGTGTGCATTTTTATGCAAACAGCTTTTTATGTGCAGGAACCACTTTTATACAAATAGTGCCAACCTGTTCTACACAAAGTTATATGAAATGTAATCAAATATTGTAATGATATGCTGATATTGTAATGTTCAGTGTGCTTAATGTGACTGTTACGTGTATTGTATGTGTCATTCCATCAGAACAACATACTTGTGACATATTGTGTTGTCGAGATGATACATCAACCATCTTCCATACATATGTAGCTGTTTACTAATGTCTCCAAGTTTGGGAGAAACGTGCTGGTTTGTGTTCTGTTCTATCAGACTGCTGCAATATTTGTCTTTGTCACGTCTTATAACCACTGTGTCTGTCATTTTTTCATATTCTGGACCATTGTCATTACTCTCCAAATGTTTTAGATCATTTTGTCATGTGTCTGTTTTTCTGTCTTAAGTTTTGTTTGTCCTCTTGATTTTCTCCTTAACAATAACTTGAATGTCAACAAAACTTTATTTTTGCTCAATTATTCCAGTAGAGTTATTGCCCTTTGTAATTGGAATGAAAATTTGATATTAAAGATGTAGCAGTTTTTGTATAGTTATGACCCTTCGTAATTTAAGGAAAAAATTGATTAGTTAACCGTAGCAGTTTTTGTAAAATTATGACCCTTAGTAATTTGAGGGAAAAATTTATTTGAAAAATGTTGTGGTATTTGTAGAGTTATGGCCCTGTGTAATAAAGCACTCACATATCGTTTTAGAGTAATCACCCTTTTACTTTTATGAAATTATAAATTGTTTTATTTTATTGTTTGAAGACAATACAGCTGTAAAACTTTCAGAGAGGTAAATACTTACCAAAAGAAATCTTATCTGAAATCCCGTGCATAAGTTTTTTTTATATTTTGTTTTGAGATACTCTTGGCTGTCAATACCTTGCTTTCTTTTTTCCAATGGGTGTTTTTTAAGTTTGTATATTGTACTTATAATATGCTTTTCTTTGTATCATAATTTATAAGGACTGTTTTCATTTTTTAGGTCCTGATAATATACAATGTAATATATTTTTATTTTGGCTGTGTGGTACTTATGGTATTATATCCATAATTCTGTTCTTATTTTATGTATCTGTTCTATGTTATTCAAAAATAGTAATATTACAAATATACTTTTGCCCAATTATTGTGATTTTATTGATAGTTACCCTTGATACTTCAATTTACTTTATGACCCTTTTTAAAAATTTTGTAAGAGTTATTGTTGAAAAATAGAAAAATATTAATTTCTGAACATATTGCACAGTGACATATTTTTTTTCATTAAATTAGATTGGTACTATATTTTTTTCATTAAATTAGACTGGTACTATATTTTTGTGTCTTTTTACTGTGAGTTTTCATTTAAATGAATCTTTTTTCTATAATCTTCAAAAATTTGGCTTCTCCCGTAGACTTCAATGCAAATTAAAAGGGACAATAACACGAAGGATTGTCATTGGTTTTGAAAATTCTCATGGTAAATCATTTTCTATCATGGAATCCTATAAAATGTTAAAGGTTCCTAAAATCTGCTTGCTCCTTTTTGAGATACTAATTCTGGACATTATGGGTAAAAAACCTTAAGTATTCTTCAGAGTATGCATATTTCAAACCTGTCTCATTTTGCTTGCTGTGGTTAAAACCCCTACGTGTTGGATTAAGGGAGCCTGTCTGGTTAGTTCAGTTGGTAGTGCATTGTGTTTATGGATTTCGGGTCCGAGATTATAAAACTTCTGATAGGTCTCCATACTCAAGCCTCATACTTCATGTTTCAATTTTTTGTTCGTCTTTTATGATAAAATAGTGGTGATATTAAACATGCATTATTCCATCAGCATATTTGATCAGAATATGTATTTGAAAAAATTAAACCTCTGTTTCTATTGTACCAATATACATTGAAGATGTAATTGAGATTTGAGCTCAGAGATTGTTCTTAAGTTTTACAAGCTCAGACCAGGTTCATGAGCTCTAATCCTATGCAGATCTCAAGTTCTCTGTGATGATTGGGTTGAAGACATTGTGTCTCGTGCCGATCATCCACCACCACTGATCATTGATGAGGAGAAGTTGATAGTTGCTTATAGAAAACCAGGTTAGTACTGGTACCGAGCCCAGGAAAACTGGTTAGATCAACTCACTTCCTGCCTATACATCACCAAAATACTGTTGGATGATAATTTTTGTCTGGATTTTATCATTCTTGTTTTATCAATCAGAATGTGTAAATCTTTTTGGTTTTTGAATATGCTTGGTACATTTTAAAAAATAAGCACACTTTTATTTACCATTGTACACACACTTACAATGTACAACATTTAATTAAACGGAAGTGATGTTTTATTTTGTGTATAACAGTATTTATCATCATAAAAATAAAATTCGAGAGGTGTTTTTTTTTTCTTTTTGATATTATTCTTATTTTTCTTTGGATACATCCAGTATTTTAATTATTTTTGTATCATTTTATCTAGAGTAATTCATTGTCAGGAAAGATTTGGATAGAATTGGAAATGTTTTTAATCCATTACATGTAGTATTATTAGTTTTTTATCTATGTAGTTTTTTTATTTGAAGAAAGGTTGTACTGTACTGTACTGTACTGTACTGTACTGTACTGCACTGCACTGCACTGCACTGCACTGCACTGCACTGCACTGTACTGTAGGATTACTTTGTTACATATTGATTTCAATGTTGTAGATGTGAAGTTCACTAGACTCTATTTAAGGCCTAATACAAAATAATATGTGTTTATAGATTAAAGTTCTGGTTATTTTATGGTAGGTAGGTGTTATGTTTTAATTCTGTTGAAGTATACTAATATACTTAACACACTGAAATTAATTTTGTGTCATAATTTCTATTGAGTCAAAAAAAAATAAAAAAGAATGTTTTCTAGGTACAGAAACATCATACATTCTGTGAAATTGTGGAATAGTGATATCAGTAAAGTTTAGTCTGAAGTAACAAACAAATATTCTTACATGTAGGTCTAAAATATAGACTTCAGACAGTACTTTAACTTAATTTTAAAGCATTTGCCCAAATTATAAAAGGGCTATTACAAACACAGTTTTGAGAGTGTTCATTAGCCCAAATAGAAATGTACTAGCACCATGCTTTTTGTTAGTGGGTTAACACGAATATGCAATTTTGAGAATGTTCACTAGTCCATATAGAATTTACTAGCACCATGCTTTTAGCTAGTGGATTAGCATGACGACTGATTCAGATGCCGTATACTGTGCCATAGTTCTGTATCATATTAGAATACTTTAGTTTTGTAATAAGGATGAGATTATGTAGTAATATAGTAAGCTCTCAACACTAGTCTCTTCATATCTTCATATTATACCAGGGAGTAACTGCTTAGCGGTGATTCTGTTATACCCTGATTTTGTTAGATGTGGTTAGAATGCTGAGATAGATATATACTCACCATTTAGGGGACAGTACTGATTTTAATGCAGAAATTGCCCTGAAATAAAATTGAAATAAGCATTAAATGCCTAAATCCTGATTAAGATGAAATTATGTGTACTTTGTATATACAACACTTTATTGTTACATTTGTTTTATGATTTTTGGGGGAAATGTTCTTATAAAGACTGTAAAGTATGCTGGTTATTTGATTTTTGAGTTGTAGTGTGTTAAAAAATAATGTTTGCAGTGTATATATGTGGTATTAGTCATTTTTCTTCTTCATTGTTTTATGTTGAGACATGTTCACTGACTGTTCTTGTTCATAGTTTTAAATTTTGTCAAACACTATTTGTTTCTTTTTTTTGTCTTATGCTGTTGTTTAAAATCTTCATTCCTTGATTTTTTGTTCGTTTTTTTATGTTTTGGGGGAAAGTTGGATATGTATTATGCCACAGTTTTGTTTTCATTGCACCACTTTGATATATTGTTCTGTTTAAGCCATGTATCTATGTATGGTTTGATGTAAAATTATTGTAGCTGTAAAAGTTGATTACATGGCAATCAGTTAATATTTAATGTTAAAATTAGTATTTTATACTCTATGACTTCTTAGAATACAATCATGTAGCACAAAGATAAATATACTCATGATGATAATTTATTTTTATAATAGCTTTTTATTGAAAAAATATAGTAAAACCTCACATGGTGACCACATCAATGTTACAACTACCTTGTTATAGCAACCTTGTTATTTTCAGACTGGCTGTCAATAACTATCGTATAAGTCAACTTGATAATGCAACCACTTCATTATTATGGCTGATATTTTATACCCTGCAGGTGGTCTCATTAATGGAGGTTTTACTGTCTTGTCAATTGTACTCAGGTGATTTTTGATGATGTTCAGTGCAAATAGTGATAGATATTAGATTTTTTTATGTCCAACCTTCAATGCTTTATTTAGTTATACAACTTGTTTGTTTGTTTATCAATAGCTTTATTTAACAGTGATATATTTATAAAATATGCTGACATATCTTTGAATAGTAAGATGTAAGCCTTGATCACTACCAGTTTGTTTAATCTCAAAAAAAACTGTCATAGCCAATCACTTTTTTTATTTTTTTTAATGTTATGGCTTGAGTTAGTATTAGATATCACCATGTATTCATGCTTTTTGTTTTGTGACTTTCTGTTAAATTATTTTTACAAGTTGTTAACTATATATTGGATTGTTTTTGCTGGTGTACTAGTTGAACTAACGTTTTAAAATGTTGTACTGATTATGTAACAGTATATTAATTCCATGCATTTTACTAATGTAACTTTAAAAACAAATTTAATATATTTTTTTTTTATTTTTATCAAAAAACAACAAGCAGAGGTGTGTTTTAGTTGGAAAACTGTTCACTTAGCTATTCTTCCAAACGATGCCCTAATTTAGTGAACCTATGGCTGTCCTATGAAATGTTTGTTTATTGAACCCTTCTTGACATCTGTGCTATGTGATGATTTTTAGGGTACAGACTACAACCTTATCCCTTGAAAGGATCAGACAATGAATGAAGGTTGATTTAGGTTTAGCAGTCTGGGTACAGCAAACTGACAAGTCTATAAGATTGGCTACACTGTATTTTTATTACAATGTGTCAAACATCATTACTTGTTACTCCATGTATGCAATGTTATATATAGTGTGAATTGTTGTACATTTTCTTAAAAATAAATTATTTGCAAGCTGATGTTTTTTTTTAATTTCTTCTATTCTAATGTTTGTCTTTCCTGATTTTATGGATTACAAACACTTTAATTAAATGCAGTCTTTCAACCAGCAACCAAACAAGTCTTAATAACTTTGCCAACCAACAAAAACAACAAAATGGTTACAACAACAACATAGATAACAAATCTAAAACTTTGGAAAGAAAGTCAAACACCAATGTCGAAAGCACATCGTGTAAACAAAATCACAATCATTGCGATGTTATATATTTCAATTTGTACTATTTATTGCGAAGACTTCCTAAGTCAATTGAGCAAGAGGCAACTAAGCTAGAGAATGAGCTGTGTTGATATAGTGAATTTTTGACTGAACAAATTTCACCAAGTCATTTTTCTCCAAAGCGCTGGTCAACATTTCATGTCATTTCATGTAATGTGTGCAGATGAAAATTTTAGTATGTCTATGAACCGATGTGGGTAACTGAACAATGTTTGCTTACTGGCTTAAATCCCTAAACCTACATAATATATAGTAATACCTCAAAATATCGACCAACTCGATATTACGACCTCCTTTTTATAACAACCACTTATTTTTGGTGCAGCTTTCCATGGCTCCCCTTTAATTCACCTTTATAATGAGACCATATCATGACTGATTTTTCGGGTCCCGAATGTGGTCTCAATATCAAGGTTTTACTTGACTCCCTTTGTCCTTCCCCAAGGTCGGCCATATACAACAACAACATATTTCCGTTTTTTTCCTGTTGGTTTTATTGCACTCGGTCAGCACTTCTACTTATACAAAGGATTTTTTAAAACAAGCATAATACAGTGCAACCCCACCAAAATAACACAATTTCAGAGACCCAAAATTACGATGTTGTTGCTCTAGAGAGGTCAAATCAATAGTTAAATACAGTGGGAAAATATCATGCTGTTGTGGAAGGGAAGTTGTTTCTCAAGAGAAGTCCACTCTGGAGAGGTTGTACTGTATTATAATACTTAATGTGCTTTTCTTGTGAAAGACAAGGTGTATATAAATATAATATCATAATCATTCTGATTGCACACAGTCTGTGTATATGTGGCATTGTCTACAAAGGAACCTTGGTCGATATAATACCCTGGTATTATATATATGAAATAGTTTCCCGGATGTTTTCAGCATGGACATTTTATCTATTCTGACAGCAAAGGGGTTTCCTCTGAAAATTCGTTGTGTTGAAGTTTTCTGCAACATCGTACTTCTACAAACCACGTGACACATACTAGAATACTCTGAAATAGCAGCATATAAGTTAAGTCTATACACAAATTAAAAATGTATGTGACCAATTTAATATTAAGACCACCTGATCATAACGACCATTTAATTTCGGATATGTTTTCAATATCTCTTCTCTATTTCAACTCAATAATGCAACTACATCAATTCTATGACCAATATTGGATGAGCCACGGTCGTGGTCCAGTGGTTAGTGTGCTGGACTTGTAACCCAGAGATCCGAGTTCGAATACCGGTCACGGCAGGTCATACCCTTCTATGAAAATTTAACAAAAATGTCGATTTTCCTCCATATGTGGAGAAGTTGCCGGCTCCATGTGGAAGGGTAAGTTAGTACGGGTTAGTATACAGTCCAGGAAAACCAGTTAGGTGAACCGGTCGCTGTATTTAACTGAAAAATTGTAGAAAAACGGCGTTAAACCCCAGTAACAACAAGTCACAAAAACAAACAAAACAAAAGCTGGGATGAAGATATTTTTAGACCATGTTAGCGTTATGATACAGGAGTATATGTATCATGATTGGTATGTGGGAAGAGTTTGAATTGATAATCTTACCGTAAGCACACACAAAGCCCCCACCCATGTGGCCAACCATTCAAATCCAATCTCTTCAAACAAGAAACCTCCAAGACTAGGACCAATAAAATCTCTGTAATTGAAATAAAAAAGTGAAATAAAGAAATATTGATTGATTGATTGATCGATCGATTGATCGATCGGTCGGTCGGTCGGTTGGTTGATGGGAGGGTTTATTTTATGAATTATTTAATGAAGGAATGAATTTACAGTACTTACCCTAATGCATACATAGACACCCAGAGTCCTGACACCATACCATATGTACGTGTATTCTCAGGATAGCCTATATCACTGTCATAATAAATGAAAAAAAATTACAAGCTGGTGCAAGCTAGCACGTGTTTGTGATCTGCAGAATATAGAATGCATGTAATGTAATTACATCCGAGTTCATATTTGTATAGAATATGGCAGGATCGGTATATCAAGATTATGACTTGCTTTGATATTTTCCACACTTGATGCTATCTATATCTTATCTGAGACGTTAATACCTGTTTTTTTTTTCAAACCTGATTATGTATATTATTAAGGTAATATGTTGAATCATTGATTTTTTTTCTATGAATGTATTATTCAATGCACGAGCTAGTTTCTTTATTTGAGTCACGCACAAACTCTAACCACACACACAAATTTAAAGGAAATTTTTTTTTGAATACGTTATATAGAAATACATAAATATTTATCAATGGGTTGACAAAGTTTTTCTGCATTGTAGGTATACTTACTCTAAAATATCTATATACACATCATAAGTAGGTATTATACTCATGCTGGATCCTACGCCAAGAATGACCAGTGAAACAATAGTTAACCATAACTCGCTGTAACATATATAGAAATGCTATGAAATCATTCGTATAATTCTGAAATCAGTACAGTCAAACCTGCGTTTGCGGCTACCACCGAATAATGACCACTCTGTTAATAAAGGTCATTCTTTGAAAAAACATCACCGATAACTTAGAAGAATCTGACCTCCGTATAAAGGTCATCTGTCACACATTTTGACTTTCCCAAGGTTGGCCTGTGTTCACAGGTTTGACTGTATTTTTATTTTACGTTTACTAGTTAACTGTTTGCGGGACGGCTTGGTTCTCTCGATACAAGAGATGAATGAAATGTTTAATTAATATATAGTCGAAGCAGGGTAACACCATTTATTTTTTTCACTGGGTTGAACGCCGTTTTTCAACAATTTTTCAGTTATGTGCGGCAGCCAGTTCACCTAACCAGTTTTCCTGGACTGCATGCTAACGAGTACTAACTTACCCTTCACCAGGAGCCGGCAACTTAATACATGCTATACATTATAAATGTTTTATACTGTTAGGTAACATATAAACAACGCTTTATACTGGTAGGTAACCCATGAACACTGGTTAATACTAGTAGGTAACCAGGACTATCTCTCCCTCTTTTTAGGGACTGGGGCCGGGGCCCTGGGAGGGGGAATTTCGCGTCATTTTCAGTTCAAGGGGGAATTTCAAAAGCCTAATTAATATAACATAACCTGCTTAATTTTTTTTCTCAGATGGGATAATTTTTTCCAAAAATAGGGGAAAAAAGTATATTCCAGAGGTGGGGGAATGGGGCCGAATTCGGCAGATCGAGAGCCCTGGTAACCCATGAACACTGGTTAGTAGCCTATTGGTGGGAAACACAGGAACACTGGTAAATACGGGTTGGTAAATCAGGAACGATGGTTATTACCTGTAGGTTCGCCCAATATGAATAAAATACAACTGAACATCAATTACGACAAAAAATATTGATGTACCTACTTGAAACTAAGTTCGAATCCCAGTGCTGGTGAAGGACCAGCTAGAAACATGCCAGCAGCGCATAAGATCAAACCAGGCATCAACAATGCCCGGTTGTCTGGCTAAATATATAAAACATGCAAGATTAGTAATAGAATTAGGACACCATTGGATGAACAAAATTTTTTAAATGTGAGCGTTGAAACAGGGCATGCGACGAAGACCGCGACGAAAGGAATGTTCATTTCTCGATAAATATGAAAAATAGTGTTTATTTCAAATACTGGTCATTGCCAAATATACTTATTTTTCCTATTTATTAAATTTGGGATTTCATGTATCTTAAAATGAAATCATGAAATAGATATGACATTCGAGGGTTAAGCCAAAAGTTCGTAGATAAAAAAGCTTTAACTTGTTTATTCTTTATCCAAACGGCTTGATATTATGACATCTCTTGGAATTACATTATTTTGGGGACTGATGTTTGGGCCGAAACTCGGCTCCATTTCCTTGCCTGAAAAGTATGGATTTCCCCCAAATTCATAAAAAACATCCTTTCAGTTGAATTTTCTTTTTCCTGAAGATACTTTTCGTCAAAAAGACTGTTAAATTGACTTGTTAGGTAGCTCCTATTTCCCCTAAAATGCTATATTTCCCCCTTTCTTAGGACCCCCACCATTTCCCTATGGGTGAAGAGAAACACTGTATCAGCGCGTTGATCATGTAATGGTTCAGAATTACAATTCAACAGTTATCACATTCTTTTTCATATTTGTATTTCCAAAAATGCGAAAATAACTTATCGTCAACCGTATACTTAAGTAAAAAAGTAAGTAAAAAATCCTACAGAATTCTGTACTTTTACGTATCAAATTCGAAGTGCGGAATCACTATCGTTTATCTAAATTGAATTTAGTGATACTATATACATTTTGTACTACTATACATACATATACTTACAAGTTTGTCAGCCAGGCGGCCCCATAAAGGTGAGGTCAATGAATAAAATGCTGCCATAATGAGGAACAAAAGTCCAACAATTTCAGGTCCTAAACCATACTGTAATACAAAATCCGGTAATAAATAATAAATACAGTAAAACCTCATATAGCGACGACCTCAATATCACAACTACCTTGTTATAACGACCACTTACTTTCGGACTGGTTTTTAATACCCCCCCCTTTAATTCAGCTTGATAATCATACCACCTCATTATCACCACCGATTTTTTCGGTCCGGATGGCGTTCTCAACATCGAGGTTTTACTTTAAATAATCTAAATTTATAACAACTTCAAATACACGCACTGTAACACGTTACAAGTACTGCGCACTCCCACTGGACCACGGTCGCGGCCCGGCATAATAAATCGTTCGAGCAACAGTTTTAATCAAGATATTAGCTGTTAGTAAAACTCACCACACGTAAGTGGGGTTCTAACGTTGGATCTAACACAGACCATACTGATGCTGAAACCACAACAACAACGCTGTTCACAATAGCTCGTGGGTGTTGAATTACCTTCTTTACGGAGAGATCGTCTTCATCAGATTCGGCAGAATCTATAAAATGATATACAGTGCAACCTCTCCAAAGCAACACCCTTTGGGAGAAGCAAAATTATGTCGTTGTTGAATTGCTCTTAATATGTTAAATTTAATTTAATAGTTAAATCGTACAGTTGGAAAAAATCATGTTGTTGAAGAGAAATTGTTCATAAATAGAGGATACCCTATCTCTGTTTATTTGTGCTAAAGTATAATACAGATTAATAGAGTTGTGTAGGTGCTGAACAGCGATCCATTCATCAGCTTTATACGGTAAGGTTCAAATAATGTCACTAGAATGGTTTCGGTAAGTCGGAAAAGGGGACACAAAGGAGACTGATCCAATAATATGTTTAAAACTATTGCTATATTAACGTCATATTCAAAGATATCTTATGAGTGAGAAAGTTTTGAATGTTGTCATTCTTGCGTAATAAAAAAAAAGATTTAAACTGACGCCGTTACAAAAGAAAAAAATGTTTGTTTCTGGTATAGAACTTCGGTGTCCATGATTTTTATACCCGTACAGACGTTATTTTTAATCTAAACTTATCAACCAACGCAAATTTGTCAAAAAATCTTTATGCCGCTACAGTGCGTTTAAGAAAAAACGTAGTCACTCGCTATATTTTCGATTGACGGAAGACGACATCTGGAGCGTGACTCACGGCATTCCTTCTGAAATGCGTGCGCTTTTCGGGAACCTCGCTCTTGCTGTTTCTGTCAAGTTTAACTCACTTTTTTTCCTTTCCACGCAAAAACAATATCAACAGCGGCTTTAAAAACCTTCCCTTCCTACACTGTTTTTAATGAGCATGTAACTAGAAACAAACAATTTTACGCCTAATGAGAAACAGTACAAACAAAGTACCAAACTTGTGCATAAAGACTAACGAATGGAGAGAAGAAATATGATCCTAATGCACAGTTGACTCAAACTCTGTCAGTAATTTGGTCCATTTTAAGAACATTTTCTAAGTGCTAGAGTGATATCGTTGTTTAAATAGTGATAATTGCTCACTGACGGCCGGTGACTCAAGTTTTTTTCCGTAATTTCAATGGCAAAAGTACTGCAAAGTGAATTTCGTACTGTACATTGAAAGTATGGATAACTACAAATGGATAGTGATAACTACAAATGGATAACGATAACTACAAATGGATAATGATAACTACAAATGGGCAACGATAACTACAAATGGATAGTGATAACTGCAAATGGACAACGATAACTACAAATGGATAGTGATAACTACAAATGGGCAACGATAACTACAAATGGATAGTTATAACTGCAAATGGGCAACGATAACTACAAATGGATAGTGATAACTACAAATGGATAGTGATAACTTCAAATGGATAGTGATAACTACAAATGGACAACGATAACTACAAATGGACAACGATAACTACAAATGGACAACAATAACTACAAATGTCGTTAATTTAATATACGAACCATCTTGTTTAGGAATGAAGTATGCAACAAGAGGTAACGCACAAAAGCAACATCCGCCTATGACAGCAAAGGGTAAGATGAAGCCTCCAGCCTGTAAATGTACAAGTTACACGGGATAACTACAGTAAAACCTCGATAATGATCGTGATCCGAGAAATCGGTCGTCATAATGAGATGGTCTTGTTATCAAGTTCAAGTTTAGTGAAATTATTAGAAACCGGTCCGAAAATAAGTGGTCGTTATAACAAGGTGACCGTTATATTGGGGTGGTCGCTATGTGAAGTTTTAGTGTATTTCATCAGTACATCATGACATTCTTTGGGTGAACATATCATCTCTCCAGAAAGAGAACATGTTCTTGTTGTATAAAGAATACATTTTTCCAGCTGTTATTAGACAATGAGTGGAGAATCGAGACTGGAAGTTGCATACCGTCATAAATTGTAATAATCTGGTGACCGCTTATAGAACTGAATACAGTCAAACCTTTGTTTGTAGCCATCTCTAAACAAAGGCCGTCCTGTGAATAAAGGTCATTCTTTGAAAACCCGTCATTTATTTAGGACAAATTGTCCTCATGATAAAGGCCATCTGTCAATAAAAGCCACAATTTGTCTCTCCAAAGCGTGGCCTTTGTTTACAGGTTAAACTGTACTAGGATTAGCTTTCGGTCTGATGACCAATATCAGACTAGGTACGACAATATTGAACAAAAGACAAACATGTCATATTGTAAGAACATAATGACTGGTCTTTATAAAGGAAGAAATACACATCGCGGCTTTTAAAATGCAAGTTCTGCTATCACATAGGACTGATTACAGTAATTTGATGTATAGTCAAACCTGTGAGCAAAGGTCACCCTTGGGAAAGACTTGTCGGTCTTTATTCGGAGGTCAGTTTGTTCTAAATAATCAGTTGCCAGACCTCAAATAGTAATAATGGGCTAATGATTACTATTCCGATTTAATAACCACTCGACCATGGAGACCACGCTCAAGAATTAGAACCTTACCCCGATCTACCCATCAAGACCAAATTCATTTTTTTCCATCTCCGACAGATGGACATTATAGACACGTTTGACTGTGTGTTTGTATGGAGTATTTCAGTCACATTTCTTTGATATGAATTACTATGTGATAATTTTGATAACAATATCAGTCACCTGACACAACACGTGAACCCAAATCATAACATTCATTCAGAAGTAATCAGTTTAAGACGATCTAATACTACGACAGAACTGTAAGTATAATTACATTTGTATACAGTCAAACTTTTGAACAAAGGTCAAAATGTGGCCTCCATTGACAGATGATCCTTATCCGGATGTCAATGTGTTTTAAATAACCAATGCTGTTTTTTTTCAGAATGGCCTTTATTCACTGGGTGACCTTTATTCGGAGACGGCGGCAAACACATGTTAGACTGTATATATTTCAAAAACCACTTCACCATTCTATTTCGTAAATATATTGATAACACTATTTGTTCTTATATGTTAATCAGCATTATTATCACTTTTATATAACTATCGTAAAATTTAATCATCACCACAGTGTATTGTCACAATGAAGTTTAAGTTCCCACTTAGACTGTCCTACTTTTTGCACGGACGAAAAAATTACATGTAGCTCTGATCGGGTGTATCTGCATTGAGTAATGTCACTAGACACAATACCAAGATTTTTTCACTTGGTTTAACGCCGTTTTCAACAATATTTCAGTTCACCTAAGCAGTTTTCCTGGACTGTATACAAACCATTACCAACTTCCCCTTCCACAAGGAACCGACAACTTCTCCCCATATGGAGTAAATAAGAAAGTTTTTTGTCAAATTTTCATAGAAGGGTCTGACCTGCCGCAACCGGGATTTGAACCCGGATTATTGGGTTACAAGCAATACCAGGAATGATTGGATAAAAAATCCAGCGCTTTTGAGAACACTTACAGTATACAGGAATCCACCCAAAGCGGGTCCAGTAACCATGCCAACGCCTGTAAATACCTCACCTATACCCTGAAATAACACAGGCGAGTTTAAAATTAGTACAAAACTGATCCTATTCGTAATAAAGAAGAATTAGTCATTATTATTTTAAATTACTTTAAATTTTAGCATATAGTCGGGGAAATTAAAGATACATAAATATGTATGAATACAATATACAATGTATAAGTATATCCAGGCAAACCTGTGAACAATGGCCACCTTTGGGAAAGACAAAATATAATCTGTACTGAAAGGTGGCCTTTGTTCGGAGGTAAATTTGTTCTAAGTAATCAATGATAGTTTTTCAAATAATGGCATTTATACACAGGGTGGCCTTAATTCAGAGGTGGCCACAAACACAGGATAAACTGCTTACGGGGTGGTCTTAAAGCTATATATATTGCAGGCTGCTTTTTTCACGGCGGTTGAACGTGTTCACCAACAGCCAGGGTCATTTAGCAACTTATCCAGGTTTAAAGGTGGAGGAAGACCCCCGGACACACACCTGGCTAGAATCATCGATCTTCCGTACACTAGCCTGACAGCTTCATCATATGTGAATTTTGTCTGGTTCCAGATGGAGTTCGAAATGCTAATGATTACCAGTCTGAGACAATAACCACTTTACCACGAAAACTGAATTACTAATGTGCAGTAAATCATTATTATGATAATCAATAAGATAAAATAAAACATAATCACAACTTACAAACACTGTAGCCACATTGTCCGGGAAATATTTCACTAATAAAACGAACCCAGCATTACTCAACCCCGTACAACCGAGAGCCAGAAGTGTTCTTGTGAGAAAACATAGTGTAATAAATATAACGGAATCTTCGCTTGTATCAACTTTGTCCAAAATGCTGAAATATATACATGCAAAATGAATAATACCAGCATGAAAGTAAACCGCAATTAACACTTGTATTATGTGTATAGGTATATTGTATATTATTATAATAAACTAATAACTACATGTATGTTAAAGTTTGTCAACTGCGCGTCAGTCAGAACCTCTTGCAGCATTGGTTACCGATTTATGTGTTAATATGGTGCTATATTGTGTTATATTCACATGGAATCCCGGCTTACATTTGATTGGTCGTTAGTTTATAACAATGACCAATTTGCATCCAAAGATGAACACTATTGTTCACTTACCGTGCACACTAGCTAAAAATACAAATATTTTAGCTGACCCGTTTAGAAATTTAGAAACAGATTCTAAAACCTGTTACAATAAAAATATCACGCTTCGTACCCAAATATGAATGTACACCCTCCACACAGAAAAAGCCCAGATATATACATGAACTTGCTGCCTACGATGGGTAACTGAAATCATATGCATGTAATACATAAGTTTTCATAGGTATATGTACGTGATATTACACAATTTCAATATAGATGGGTCGATCATATATAAAACATTAAGTATGTAGAATGTTAGGGCAATTTTGCCTTTTTCTTGAATAAACTATAATATTACTTAAAAGATTTCTAGCAACTCATAATAGATAGACCTCACACCGATACACTGTTTAGAGAATATAAATTTAATAATGTCCTTTTTATATGTAGTAATAAATTTATTATTATAGTGCAATCCGGGTTCATATCTTTTACATTGATAACGATACCCCTACTTACTAATCGTCCGAAAAACGGCGAGGCAATGAATTGAACGAGAGCGAAAGCACCAAATATCCATCCCGAGATCGTGCTGTTAACACCTTTATTTTCAGCCTGAAATATAATGTTAATAAGTGTTTTTAATAATGGTCTTGTTATGGTGCTAAAGACTGTCATATAAGCAGAAGTCTGAAGGATAAAGGATATCAATATATAATATTTTTCATTCCTCTAGCCAGTCCAGAGTGTACTCGTACCTAGATTCATTAGTTTGTACTTTTGACGGTTAAAATTTTATTGTTTCTCGTGTTGCTGTTCATTGTCTGTTTTCTTTAGTGCATTTTTGTATCTGTGACCAGACTTGTGCACACGGTGTTATAATACTTAGTTTTATACTCATTTCTAGGTTGCAACAACATTAAATGAGAAGTATGTTATATTTTTGTTGGTATTAGATACACAGTTCGATTTGTAAATCATTGGCCCCGACTCATGGGTTGGACTGGATCACTACATGCCTTAATGATGATAATGATGAAGATAAATATATGGTCAATCTTATCTTACTAGTACTGTCTTTAATGTAGGCAAATATAGCACCAAGTAATTGTGTTCTAGTGTTGTGGTTTATACCAGTCTCTGTCAAGGTTTGTCCTTGTTTAATTCTCTGGGTTCGTTTATGAAAGAAGGGCAATCCATGAAAGACATTGCTGATGAACAAGGTAACAAAGCCATTACCTGTGGTATATAACTTACCTCTAACGGAAAGAATGGAGCTAATATGGACAGACTCAGAAAACTTAGCAAGTTAGTAAAACTCGTCGCCAGTAAAACGACAATCTGATCACGTGATAGTTTTCTCAAATTAAATCCATTATCTTCACTTTCGGATTTATTTTCATCATTGGGAGAATCAACTGCCGGTTCTACTCCAGAATTATCATTCCGTACAAATGACACAACGTTTGATCCACTTTCGAATAAAATATCAGCTCGACCATGCATATAAGGGGCGCGATCGCTCCCTTCGGCAAGAGGCCATACTCCACTTCGTAATAGTTTTTCATTAAACGACTCAGTGGAACTTTCTATCCCACATAGATTACTACCTTTAGAGCTGGAAAGTAGAAACCCGTTCCCAAGCAATCCTTCATTCGAAACATCTCCTTTTGTATCACGCCTTGGTTGTGAAAACGTTCTATTTGAGACTTGCGTTCCGTTTCCCGCTAAAAGAACGCCATTTCCAGTTTCCGGTGACTTGGCTTCCGGTGACTTTACTTCCGATGATGATGAACTTTTATACCCATAATCACGCGTATCTTCATCAGGTTCATCTTTCTCCAAAGATGATGTCACATAAACATCAGATGTACTAATATTAGGGTCAACCGCACTGGTCGTGATATCCATCAGTGTAGATTGTAAGATAACACCAGAGTTTGATAACGCCTCGGTCAGTCTGTCCTACATTGATTTCTGTTTGCTTGCGTAATATATTACAATGATGAACATTCTGAAAAATATAGCATTCAAATGTATAAAGAATACTAGATTAGTGTGGGGAGAAACAACAATTCGGCAAAAAAAATGCGAACATAACAAAATTTATCGAAGATACAATTTGTCAAATTATCAGTTTATCAGATAATGGCTTGTGTACAATTAGGCTTATTTACGACCGTGTGAACGAACTTATAGATATTTCAATTGTATTTATACTAATATTGATGAACAGATAATAATATATATAGTAATGCATGTTTATAAATATTATATGCTTTTCTTGACAAAAAATGGACACATTTTAGCAATAATTAGGTGTTAGATTCGCCAACTACAATGAATATTATACTGAATTATATTACACTGAATTATATTATACCGAATTATATTATATTATACTGAATTATATTATGTTATACTGAATTATATTATACTGAATGATATTATATTACACTGAATTATATTATATTATACTGAATTATATTATATTACACTGAATTATATTATATTACACTGAATTAAATTATACTATACTGAATTATGTTATATCACACTGAATTATATAACACTGAATTATATTATATTACACTGAATTATATTACACAGAATTATATTATATTACACTGAATTATATTACACTGAATTATATTATATTACACTGAATTATATTAAAAACAAACAAAGGAACACCGACAAAATTAACTTAACCCTTTGCCTCGTAAGCATACTTCGGACTCTTCCAAATTCAAAACAAAATTACAATACATCAAATTTATTTAAGGGAATTGGGTTATTTCTCCCGGACAGGGTGGAAAGCATTGTGGCAAAAGAAGCCATTACTCATTACAAGCAATAGCTTCTTTCGTTATAAATGTCTAACACTTCACAAAATATATATGTTCTCCGAGATAAGCTTATAATGCTTAAGAGTACAGTGCAACCTCTTCAAAGCAACACCCTTTGGGAGACGCAAAATTATGTCGTTGTTGAGAGGTTTTCGCTCTAGAGAGGTTAAATAAATAGTCAAATCGTACAGTGGGGAAAAAAGCGTGCTGTTTTTGAAGGGAGGTTGTCGCTCAAGAGAAGGCTGCTCTGGAGAGGTTGCACTGTACATCAAATTAGATAAAATACATCAGATGTTCATGATACGTGAGTGAACATGAATTAAAATGTGGCACGCATTATAAACAACTATGCATATGTTTTTGCAAGCTAAGCGGGACCATATTCATAACAGTTTGTAGCTGATCACGCTTGTAGCAGAAATATTTTCACATTCATAAAATCAAAAATGGGCGCCGATCACTTTCGTCACAAAATATGTTACATATGTGCTTGATTTCCGCTACATATGTGATTACATTTGGAAACATTACATTTGTATTACATAAAATGAATGTGATCTGTCACGAATGTGGTCTTACTAGCTATAAATGATCATTAAGTTTTACTATTAAAATATGAAGGTAATGCCTTTATATATATATCAGTGCTAGTCGTTAAGAAAGTCAATTGTGTTTGGTTGTTCAAAATGTCTATTTTCTGTTTATATCTGAAAAGAGAAACAGTTTACATATTAATTCACCGCGGGTCTGTTAGACAAATCTTAGCTGAGACCGCAGTTTTTATAAACTTAAATATCTCGCTAAAGATATACACTGTAAATATTTACCTTTAAAATCTGACTATTTATTCCATAAACATTCAATGGGTTTTATTTATAAATGGCGTAGCACGATTTATATGTTTTAAAACTGCAATCTTACCTAATAGTAAGCCCCTGAATATCATATTCACGAAATTTTACGTTTTATAAACGTAAGGCTTCAACAATACGTGATGTCTTTTCTTGTCAAATACTCTTGTAAAAAGATGATTTATAAAGGTTCGGACTAAAGACTAAACATCCACATATCGCTTTGTAATGGTGAATGTATGACAATGCAGTGATAAAATCTGGTTCTTAACACATCCCAGATCAATCTGACGCAGTCTTGATAATAACGTTGTTTTTCTTTTGGCCAAATAGTAGCCTAGTACTGATATTTAAGATTTACTCTTATTAAATATAAATTTACCCATTATCAAGACTAATAAAATTTATAAAACATATCACAACATATTCATTTCATGATAAAATATATTGAAGTATTTATATACAATTGGCAATAGTTGTTAAGTTCAAACTTATGAAGCTATATTCACATAAGACATCATGGCTTGTTTACGAATCCTTCTACATAAAATGTCTATACTTTAAAAATGTTTTGCTGCTCACGCCATATTGTGTAAAATTGTATATAATTATATGTAATATTCGTTGAAATGAATATTGTGAGAACTAACACACATCGCACTAGAACGGAAACTTAGGTGCATGGACTTAATAGCCGTTTGTCAATACTAACAAAGCACTCAGTGATACACGTATGATTTGTACACCTGATATATTTATCAAATATCACATGATACGCTGGTTCATCATAAAACATACTGTGCGGTTTAATGAATCTGCATAAATTGTGGAGAAAATTGAAAAACGACTCGTAAAAATAAATCAAGTGTGTGCACGTTAATATCTATGCATGCAAAATTTTAAATTTAATTCAAAACATTATTATTCAGCATAGGTGCGCTTGCAAATAATGTTTTTGTGTTTTATAATCTAAGTTACGCCAAATATTACAAAATAATTCGTTAAGTACAGCTAAAGATTAATGAACGATTTTTTGTGTGCTTTCCAAGATCAATTTCAATATACGACGCTTTATGCGACTTGCAAATTTACCTACACGATATACATTAATATATTTAGACCAAAATACAACCAGATTCTAACATTTCATTCAGTGTTTAATCGTTAAGGCTATTTGAGTCAGCGTAGTATATTAAGTAAAAGGTTTATGAAATTAATAACTACAAGTAATAATATTAGCACATTACCTTAAGCTTGGACCTTTTATCACATTATCAATACGTATAATTTCTCATTCATAAGTACCAATTCAATGAGTTAATGTATTATGTTTACTTATGTACACAACATCCTACCACATGTCTATTCGATCATGTGATTCTTTGGTATATAATTTGATATGGTCGAACATTGTATAGAATCACACCCCTGTAAGATGTACACGACAAATCATACACTCTGAGCTGTGAGTTATCTCCCTTAACGGCGTAAGCCAGCACTACCCAATATATTGACATGTATTTGATCTTCAGTTATTGAAGAATACATGATCATTTGAAAATCTTTGAGAGACATTGTCAGTGACTTTTAAAGAATTATTGAATAACCGTAAATCATGCTGTATAATAATATATTTTCTTTGGTCCTCGTTCTATCAAGCGGCCGTGGTTAGTGTGTTGGACTTGTAACCCAGAGATCCTGGTTCGAAAACCGGTCGCGGAAGGTCATACCCTTCTATGAAAATTTGACAAAAATGTCGATTTTCCTCCATATGTGGAGAAGTTGCCGGCTCCTTTTGGAAGGGTAAGTTAGTACTGGTTAGTATACAATCCAGGAAAACTGGTTAGGTAAATTGGTCGCCGTTTATAACTGAAAAATTGTTGAAAAACGGTATTAAACCCCACTGACAATAAGTCTTGTTCTATCAAAAATGATAATATCCGGGGTTAATGTCTGTATTTTTATACAATAAATGTTTTTTTCTATAAGGTTTGTTAAAAATAGATCGATAATGGGATTTTTCCTGGGCCTCCGTGGTTAAATAGTTATTGTCTCGGACTAATAATCACTAGCCACTCACCAGTTAGTTTTAATTTCATCCGGTTCCAGACAAATTTTACATATGAGGAAGCTGTCCAGTCAGAGCAAGGAAGGTCGGAGGTTATACCAAAATGTAAACCTGGGATCTTCCTCCACTTCTAAAGCTTGAAAGTCGCCAAGTGTAGGCACAACGTTAAACCCCAGTGAAAAAAAGAGAGACGTTAAATAGTTGATGCTCAAAAATGACCCCTGACCGATAATAATTTGATGAGTCACCGAAATTTCCAGTTAATGGTATTGTAAATTTGCCCCTTTTGTTCTAATTCTCAAGAGTCAGAAGTTTTATTTCACTAATTTTAAAGAGTCAAAATGTCATTTTAAGGGGTCAATTGAGCATCCAGAGGGGATATCACTTAATATCGAAGTTTAATCATTAACTCCTCACCGCGGTGAGTTCGAGGTGTAAGCCTGGGGTCCTCGTCCACTCATAAATCTGGCAGGTCTCCAAATGACCTTGGCTGCTGGTGCGATGTTAAGCTCCAGTGTTAATCAGATTGATCTCAATATTATTCTCAATGATAATTGACTTCTGTGAGGTGATGTAATCTTTGATGTTGCAACCACATAATTGTTTTTCATTGTTGACTCAACTGAAAAACAAACCGGGGCAGAATGGCTAAGTTTCAGTTGTATTAACGAACACAAGATCAAATGAATTAGATAACATCGCTTGAATTTTGATAATAAACGTATAACTGAGTCCGTATCACTTAGCTACAATAGGTAAACAAAGTTTAGATGATAATAGATAATTTCAATTGTACATACATACAGTGTTGTCGATAAAATATTTTTAACGACAAAATATTGTTGCATGCAAGAAGATGTCTTTACAACAAAACGCTCCAACTGTATAAATGTATAAATGGTTATGTTACAAACGCAATGGTGATGTTAGAAATGTAATAATATAAGGAAAGTGCTAAGGCTAAGGAATAGGTGCTGTTGCATGCGAACTGATATTTTATTTAAGAACTGGTGTTTTAGTGTTTTATATACGAACTGGCCTTTTATAA
Source organism: Lutraria rhynchaena (assembly GCA_008271625.1). Lineage (NCBI taxonomy): Eukaryota > Metazoa > Mollusca > Bivalvia > Venerida > Mactridae > Lutraria > Lutraria rhynchaena. The sequence goes on from VIBL01000367.1 coordinate 104,012, forward strand.
CGGAACGGTCTTTTATACATATATATATGTTCGTTATTTATGCTGTGTATTAATGTATACATTCATATGAATGTATACATTAATACACAGCATAAATAACGAACATTATACATAATAATTATTATGTTCGTTATTTACTTCGTGATTATGGTGTTTCTTTTTTCTGGTTCTTTTCTCACATAATCTTGTAGAGATGTATTTCAAAGGTCTGTATTGTCATGTACTGTTTGTATGTTTTGAGTTATGGACATGTCAATTCACGCAATAAACTGTAAACTTTATACAGGAACTGGTGTCCTTACAAACGAATACCTGAATACATACCATTAATAAGAGAAGTTTGTGAATCATCCATACGTTCATGGTAGTTATATTGTAGGTAAATATTGTTCCTTGTACCAATCATTGGATATTTCTCGTATGGTTCCGGCACATAATAATTCAATGGAATCTCCTTAAAAACGCGTAAAAATGAGATTATGATGAGATTATATTTGGTTAAATCGTCTCAATAAAACTAAATTAAGTTACTTGTATATTTTTGAGTGTAAAACATGTGATCACAAATGGTAAGTTATATGCGGTGAATGCATCGTATATAGATAAGCACAGGATTCCTAGGAAACACACACACGCTTGCATACACGCAAAACACCAACTTCCCTACAATACTACTTTCTCCTAAACCCCCAACCCAACACTCATAAGATCATACAAAAGACAGAGGACAAATCACTGTATCCCAGAAAGTACCGACGGTCTAAGCGAAGCTCAAACTCACACTTACCCGTGCACATTGTGTATAATTACGTACAGTGATTACACACAACAGTAATTAATTTTAAAAAATATCTGTAATAAAACAACATTATATATATAGGTGTATAAGATGTTATATGTTAGTGATTTAATATATCATAATACCATTTTCACTATACTAAATTGTTACCACTGATAACAACAACTTACTGAGATAAAATACAGCCGAACAGTGGCTCTAATACTACGTACAATACTACATACTTATGCCATCTGTTTCTAAGTAATTCTACAGCCTGATTTGGTACATAATGTATTTTTTTCATTTGATGTTTCTCCAAACACTAGAGCTTCAAACACCACTTCTTTCATGATCGTAAATAATCTGTCCATTTGTGGAAAAACCTGTAATAATGTGTGGATTTAAACAAGACTACATCCAATTGTATAAACATTGGTTAGATTTAACCACGGGACTAAATTTGATTTTAAGAAGCGGACCAAAAGTTAACCGGAAACAAGATGGCTGCCTTTGCTGTACCAAACGCTAGACGACTTCAACAATTCATAAACAGTAAACAGACAGACTGAGGATCTTGATGACTTCTTAATCAATACCACACCAGAGTTAAATCTAACCATAAATATTTTCTAGTCAAATTCAACAAATTCAAAAATTTTCGTGAAAAAAGTGTACTTACACATATTTGTCTCGTTCGCGAGTCAATAATTCAGGACTCGGAATAAATTACATGTTGCTTTTGTGTTAAATTAAATTTAAAGCACAAGATTTTATTTCTCAACTGCTTCTGTTGAGGATAGTTTGCGTTATGACGTCTCCTTAGTAGCGACGTTGAACGTAACGTCATACCATGACGTCATAATTCCAACGTCAAAATATAGACATAAGCACTATGGATTCATCGTAATGAATGTATACAATTAACTGGTGTTTGTTACATTTTGTGATTGTAAAAATATGGGCCAAGAGTTTACCCAACAGCGATACTGTTGAATGCCGCCCTTATTTCAACAATCACTACAATTTCATATCTGAAGATAAATATGTTGCTTAATAGGTATTTAAACGAAGAAACCACGTGACTACAGATATGTTTCAGCAAAAATACATCAAATCAGTGTAACAATAATTTATTGTGTGATGATGACTTTCAATACTTCTCTAACCTGAGTAACAAGATTATCGACCAATTACTTTCTGACTGGCTTACCAGACCTCCTCCAACCAATTCAACTTGATGATGAGACCTCCTCATTATTACGACCCTTTTTTAGGGTCCCGAATGTGGTCTCTTTATCAAGGTTTTACTTTACACTCTTAGAGGTCACCAAATGGACTCGTGAGGGACATGAACAAACCAGTCCGTAAATATGTTTTTATAAGTTGGATCATAAAACTCAACAAGACAAATGACTAAAAAAATAAATCTTTATTCTATCAAAATATTTTATCAATAGCAAATTATTATGTTTGATTGCTCTATTGGATTTCAATACTTATCTTAACTGGTGTAAGACAAAAAAAATAAGAAAACATATTTACAGTCAAACCTGTGTGTGTGCAGCCACCTCCAAAAAAGGCTAACCTGTCAATACAGCCCATTTTTGTCAACTGCCATTAATTAGAAAGGAAATCTGAACTCCGAATAAAGACCACCTATCAATAAAGGCTACGATTTACCCGAAGGGTGTTCACAGGTTTGACTGTATATCATTCAGTGCGCGATAATTAGTAAAACAATGTTTAAAATATTGCACTTAGTCCTCCGAGAATAATCACATATCTGACTGGTTCTGAAGTTCTAATACATGTGTAGATAACATTTTTTTTGTGTCCAGTTCGAGTTACCATCATGCGACTGAAGTGATCCACTCGTGAATGAATGGATAATGTAAGAGTACAGTAAACTTCATGGTGCAGTTCTAAGATTGCCAATATGTCAATGAATTGTATATATGCGCACGTGTAAACGTGTGATAAAATTATATTTTAACTGTGTAACCTCCGAAAACTGGACCTTTTCCAGACTGGGTCAAAAGTCCGGTATACTGAGAATTCCGGTTATCAGCGAACTATTGATGACAGAAGAGAAAAAAGAGAAATCGTCCGAATTTTACAGAATTTCAGGGTTTTTGCTACTTTTGTTCGTTCGTTCTTCGGTAATGTTTTGTCAGGAATAGCCGTATTGTAAATACATGTACAACGACTGACTGTTTAATTTCATGCATTTGAATACAAATATCTAAAATTTGATTAAGATTGGATTAAATATATATTCCTCGAGCTAGGACTTATGTTTCGTTCTGATATCACAATGGTATAATTATCGAATGCAATTGTCCGCTAAACATTCTGCGTCGAAAAGATTTGGATTTAAAATAATTCTCAGCTGTTTTAAATACTGCGTTTTATGATGGATCTATGGTTTCAGATGAAAGCTTTTTCCTATCAAATTATATTTCAGGCGGGCCTTGGAATGATCGCATTTCCTATTTTAACCAATTAAGTTTGTAACAACATGACGTTTGTTTACAATTGTGAAAGTCATACAATTGTATACCAACATTACATTATCCAGATGTATAAAAGGTTCAAAATCATGACATTGATTTGGCTACTAATCACACTGAGGTATGAGAAGAACCGTACGTTGAACCCGGGGGATATGTGTTTAATACATCTATGTTTGGTGCCGGAAGTAACAATGGTGTCCTCTCCGTGTTCTTCTGGTTGTCATCGTTATGTAAGCGCTCACGACAACATGGAGTTTCACAGTACCACGTGACAGCCAATATTAGCGCCTGAAAATAAAATAACCATGATGCATTTTATTACGTTTTATTACAGGTATTATTACAGGGGCGTGAAAATTAATAATTTACAATGGTAATTAATAATTTATCATAGTTGATAAATTACTATTTTTTAAATTATTTGTATAAGTTTTATTTGTTGGTACATGTATATGTAGTATTATTGTATGTATATTCGTGCATTTTATGTTGTATATGTTGTGTATATATATATGACCACCAATTTGACATTAATAAAATGTCTCTATGAAAGATGCCGCGACAGTGGTCCAGTGTTAGTGCGCTGGACTGGACTTGCAACCAAGAGATCCGGGTTCGAATCCGGGTCGCGGCTGGTCACACCCTTCTATGATAATTTGACAAAAAATGTCGATTTTCCTCCATATGTGGAGATGTTGCTGGTTCCTTGTGGAAGGGTAAGTTAGTACTGGTTAATATATAGTCCAGGAAAACTGGTTAGGTGAACCGGTCGCCGTATATAACTGAAATTATTGAAAAACGGCATTAAATCCCAGTGACTCAATGAGAGATACAGATATTGTTTCATCAGGGGAGATAACGACATAGAGATATTTTAGTAAATGATTGAACGTTACACAAACATTTAACAAATATGAAACAAATCATTTCAAAATTGAAACTTATTTGATCTCACAACCAGTCTCACGGAAGGTTAGAAATATCCACACGACTCTAATAGCAGGTATGACTATACTAACATACCACAAGCACACAAGCAGCTCCTATCCACGTGACCAACCATTCAAACCCTATTGTATCAAACAGAAACCCACCTAGTATAGGACCAGTAAAATCACTGAAACAGATATTGTATTCGGATTTGCAACTACATAAATATTAAAAAGATTTATGATCTGGATTTAATGTTTTTGAAGTGAGATTAATTTCAGTACGAAATAAAAACCATGTTTTCACTAACATACTCCTAAAATATAGGGTCGGTATGTCGGCAAAACCTTTTTTGTCATACATATTTTCCACTTCTGGAGATGAAATTACTATGAACAAAATATCGACAAGAAAAAAAAACTGACAAAGACCCCCAAAAACCTAGGGTCTGCAGAATGGGACGGTCAAGCAACTGGGTCGAGTTAGTGGAAACCAGGGACTTTTTTAAACAGCATAAATAACATTTTAAATCCCATTTATTTTCATCTTTATTAATCACGAAGAAATAACTGATAATTGTCCTCATCTTTCTGCAAATATATCGATTTACTTTGTAGAAATACTTTTTTAATTGGTCATAGAACAAAAGACATATATTCACAAAAGATAAACGTTCGTTTAGACTTTTGTCATTTTTTTCAAGTAGCCAATACTAAGTAATTTAAACACAGGGTACAAATCTTTCAACATTATGAAAAAGTGCAAGATATGCTTCCTTATAGTACAAATAATGGATAATTATTAATTATAATAATTATGAATATATTGCATGAATATGACTAACGATACTAATGATATTATATGTATAAATAATGGACTTACCCTAATGCATACATTGACACCCAGAGTCCTGACACCATGCCGTACGTACGAGTGTTTTCAGGACATCCAAGGTCCCTACATGACATACACAAAGCACTAAATAGAACATGCATACAGCAAACGTGATCGTGCTAAACATTACAATATCTATCATATACATATCAGCATCCGCGACTTCCGGATTGCTGGCAACAGGAACAGAAATTGCAACGATAGCATTTGCGATAAAATATGTAACAGTACCAACTACAGCAGCAAGAACGACACCAGCAAGAATTCATGCAGATGTGCCAACAACAATACATGCAGATATGTCCACTAGCAACAACGTATGTAGATATGTTAACAACAACGGGGACAATACATACAAGACAACACAACAACACTACTATTCTTTTATCATTCATGCATTGTATTGAACAGTAAAACTTCATACAATGACCATCTCACTATTACGACTACCATGTTATAACGACCACTTATTTTCAGACCGGCTTTCAATAACTCCACTATAAATAAACTTAATGAAGAGACTACCTCATAATTTTTTCGTGTCTGGATGTCTCATTATCGAGGTTTTACTATAATAGAATCGGATACATAATTTAATACTGACATCGTTAATTGGTGAACAACATGAAGATGAACAAGCAACAACAGTATCAACAACAACAACAACAACATTAACGCTCTCTTTAACACCATCATATACTTACTCCAGAACATCAATATATACGTCAAATGTAGGTATTGCACTCATACTACAACCAACACCCAGTAACACCAGCGACACTATGGTCAACCACAACTTACTGAAATGTGTAAGGTAACTAAGTGTGTATTATTCTGACGTATACCTGTTTTAGTTATAAATTATGTGTATATTTATACCAAATGTGTGTCACAAATATTGCATCCGCATCAATAAGTCAACAGCTCAAAACAACCGTATTTCATTGTTAACAAAAAACAAACAGATTATACATTCAACAGTAGAATGAAAATTTCATCAGTAAAATTAAAATTTCATTTGTTCTGGTTTTCAAGAAGGATAATTGACATTTAATGATAATACACATGAGAGATGAAGTACAGTCAAACCTGTGAACAAAGGCCACCCTTGGAAAAAACAAATTGTGGCCTTCATTGACAAATGGCCTTTATTCGGATGTCAGTTTGTTCGAAATCATTGGTAGTTTTTCAAAAAATGGCCTTTATTGACAGGCTGGCCGCAAACACAGGTTTTATTGTACCAAACATCGACATTTACGGATTGTTTTTTAACATAAAGAAACTTACTTATAACTTAATTTAAATCCTAATGCCGGTGATGGACCAATCAGAAGTAGGCCTGCTGTGCTGACAAGTAATCCAGGTATCAACAATATTCTGTTATCAGGCTGGTGAATAAACGAAAATTAAATTGTATCGTTGATTTATGATTAAAAAATATATAAAAGGGCCCTCTGTGGTTGAGTGGTTATGGTCTCTGATTTGTAATTATTAGCCACTATCTGCTGTGAGTTCGAATCCCAACCGGAAACAATTTTCACATGTGAGGAAGCTGTACCACTAGCTTCTGAATGGTCGGTAGTTGCAACCAGGTGTAAATCTGGGGTCTTCGCCCCTGTTAAAGCTGGACTGTCGCAATGAAATGTAAGTAATTGTGTTCAATGCTTTTAATACACCAACTCACCAGTTGATCGGCTATATGACCCCATATTGGTGACGTCACAGAATAGACAGCGGCCATAATAAGAAATAGCAGACCGACCAGCTCTGGACCTAATCCGTACTGAAATATAATAACATAGTGACATTTAGTAAGTAAAAAATTAATAAATTATCATACGTTTTAATTCCAATTCCAAAATATGTTCACGTTCTTGGCATAGATATTTGTATAAAAACTAGAAGCTTCAGTTACTCATTGTCGAATTTCTGGCCCTCAATTGTTCTGTTCTCTGAGCAGAGGACTCAGTTTCACTTCCTCATAATTTCAGGTCCTGTTTTATTCTTTTCCAGAGCACATAAGTTACTTAGCTTCCCTATAGCTGGTCTATTCAAATAGAATACGTATTTTGTACACAGTAATGATAAAAATTCATTTAGTTAAGGAGGTATTATGAGAGTTTGGTACTTAATACAACATCAAACTTTTAACTAAACGTGTGTGACTATATATCACTTATCATCATCATCACTTACAACTCTGAGATGTGGTTCTAAAGTAGGATCTAACACAGACCAAACTGTAGTACCAACAACAATAACCAAACTGTTCACAATGGATCGTTGATGTAATAAAACTTCCTTCACGGAGACTTCGCTTTCTTCTGTTGTCTGGGAATCTAACATAAACAATTTACATGTTATCTTTCCTATTAAAAGGTAAGAACGTTGCCACCGTACAAGCATTAAAACTCTTAGGAATTTAGGAATACAAATTATGACATATGCAAAATTAATATTTTAATTTTATTTTTGTATCAAAATAGAACATCTTTACCATCTTGCTGTGGTAAAAAGAACCAAATTAGAGGAAGAGCTAGAAAACAGCAACCACTGACAACAGCAAACGGAAGAACAAAACCACCAGCCTGAAAGACAGCAAAAAATGACAATGAAAAAAACATATTAATCAGTAGCATATTCACATCATTTACTCCAGGTTTCCGATAAACATATAAATGAATATACGCCCCCGCTCGTCAATTTAAGAACTATTTTAAACATACATACATGTACATACATTTCACCCTACATACATCCGTTGCAAACAATTGTTTTGATCTCCATGCGCTGAGAAAAACAGTTCTATTGTAATTAGGCCAACTCAGTAAATATCATCGATCATTACTGTAATTTCAATGTACATTTGTATTTTGACTCGATACGGTATGCAAATAATCATATTACCACGCGAGTACAATTTGTCGACACATGAATATTTTGTATTTTGGTTACTATGACAACATAGCTTTAAACACATTTCAGGCGTAAAATTGCAACTCACAGAATATAAGAATCCACCAAGTGCAGGACCCGTCACCATGCCAACACCGGTAAACACTTCCGCCACACCCTGGGAATGATACAAGACTTGAAATGGAGATAGTGTAGAAAATGTTTTTCCATATTTAAGCATAATTCCGTTCGTGTGTTCATGCACCCTGTGTCTCACATTTATCACACTGTCGTGATTATATACCAATTATAAAAATTGTCAATAAGCTCTCTTAGCTCTATGAGCACTCTTACTTCGAGTAACAGAAATCCACACTGACAAACAGAGACGAATATTTTCGGTATATCGGAGGCATTGGGAAATAGTTGAAAGAAAGGTATATTTATACTCACAAACATGGTGGCTATGTTGTCAGGAAAGTATTTAATGATGAACACAAACGCAGCATTATTAACTCCGGTTGAACCAAGCGCTAGAAGTATTCGTGTTAATAAACATAATACAACAAATAAAGTGATATCTTCGCTTGTATCCACCCTGTCTAGTACTCTACAATAGACGAACATGACTTTAATGATGAATATCTGGAGAGGTTTTCGGCACACCTCGGCCGACTCCGTATAATCTCGGCTGTACGCGGTGAGTCGACATTGGAACTACTTGGAACGGATGTAAAACAGACAAATATGGCGGCCTCCATGAAAGAAACACATGTCCAGTTTGTTGTATATATATGTACTATGTACTGAAGGAATCAAAATACTTTACTAATTAAAGGACAGTCTTCGACAGATTTATGGCATTTTGTGAACTCAGCAGTAATTCGGCAGCTGCATCACAAATGTAGGGCGTGGTCGCATATCAAAGTACCAAGTACGTTAGATGTTAGATGGAGGTACGGATACGAATGATGCATTCCGAATGTCTGAAAAGGGTATTTGTGCTTTATAGTCAACATTTTACTTGAAATATACCGTGCATCTATAAATAAAATAGCTTTTAGCGTTCTGGCAGGCAATTACACTCCTATTTGTATTTCGTGAAAAATAGATTTGTAATATTAGAACGTCTTAATTCGTGGCCACTTGAATTCATGGACGAGCTCACCCACAAATCCGAGAAATTGAATGATTCACGAAATTCATGCCACAAAAGTACAACAGTGTACACTAAAACCTCACATTACGACCACCGTAATATTATGACCACTATGTTATAACGACCACTAATTTCGGACCGGCCTTGATAAATTTCCCTATAATTCAACTTAATAATGATACTACTTCATTATTACGACCGATTTTTCAAGTCCCGAAGGTGGTCTCAATATCGAAGTTTTACTGTAATATACACAATACATATAATACACTATATAATACATACAATATACACAATACATACCCAAATAATAGCGAACAACCCGCACACACAAACAAGCCAGAAATATACATAAACCTACTTCCTACTTTAGGCATCTGAAGTATAAAACAAGGCAAGAAGAATATAAAGTAAAACCTCACTAGCAACCACCTCAGTAATAAGACACCTAATATAAAGATAACTTATCTTCAGACCGGTTTTCAATATTTCCCCAATATGTCCCTTGATAATTAGACCACTGCAATATTAAGATCGATGATTTTTAGCCCAAAAGATGGTCTGGTTACTATATCAATGTCTTGCAGTAAATACGTAATGAATTTCCAACGGGTACTATTGTAAGTAATAATCAAGTGGATCTTATTCATGCTATCCCCATACTTAGATAAGGCTCGAAAAATGAATTTATCATTTATATACCAATAACATATCGAAAACTTTTTAGAGCTATTCGTCGAACGCCTGCCAAGGAAAAAAAATAAACATTTACCAAATGTCCGAAAAAGGGAGAAGCCAGAAATTGCACCAGTGAATAAACGCCGAAAATCCATCCTGATATTGTACTGTTTACGTTCTTCTTGTCCGCCTGGAGATAAATAAGAAACCAACATTCATCAAATTGTAAATAACTAAAGATGCTACAATTTATGTTGCGCAAAAAATAGATCCAAGAATTCGAAAAAATCATTAGTCTGGAGTCTGGCGTTTTTAAAGGCAAATATTTTGAAAAGATGAAGTAAACTGCACTGGAAACCTGTGAGGGGGGTAATTAAATGAAACACAATTTCTTTCAAGGAAAAACTATTTTATATGACATCGACTGAATTCTTTTTATTTCCTTACCTCAAGTGGGAAGAATGGAGCAAGAATAGAGAGACTCAAGAAACTGACTAGACTTGTTGTACATGTTGATATCAAAATAATCACTTGATCACGTGACATCTTTCTCCAACTAAATCCTTTAACTTCCGGTTCCGTGTAATCACTTCCGGACATATTTGATAAAGAACTTCTAGAATTCGATTTTTGGATTGATCTCTCCAATGAAACGCTGTCTCTCGCGGCAGAATAACTAACTTTGTCTCCGGGTGATTTAGTCTGTTCGCGTTCGTGAAAATTTCCGTATGAATTTATTCCAAACAATGTTTCAGGTTCATTGCTTTCATTGTTCACCCTCGAAGTCGAAGTCTGACATTCAGAATACGGGATTGTATTATTGTTTAAGGAACTTCCGGATGCACCATTTGCGTCACTTTCTTCCTCCATGTCTGAAGAGTCCATACTGTGGTGTCTATGGCAACGGTTTTGTGGCGATGTTCTGTCTGGTCTTTGATCGTCACGTGGTGAATTTCTTGTCAAACTTTTGTCAACAATGTGCGGACTAGTTCTACCTTCGTAATGTCTCGTCATTTCACAAAACTTTATTCAAAACTTCGTAATTACTCGGAAATAATCTTCGGATAAGTTCGGTTAAATTCACAATCTTTTGATTGGCGATTCTGCATCGCATGACTAGTCTATGGTTTGTATGCTTACATGCTGAAATATAATATACGCATAACAAGATGTGCACATCACAGATTTTCACCTCACATATGATTATCATGTGAGATACGCAGCCTACAGAATTCATGTGATTTTCGTATGATTTTCGTGTAAAGATAACCAAGCAGGCGTTTTTTTACTTGATATGATTCATGTGGTTAGTATTTTATATGATTTAGATATAATGAACAACCCACGTATAGTTGCGAGGAACTGTCATCTCGTAGAGGACAGTGAGCCGGTACGTTACTTTATTTTGCCTTATTTTGCTCGTTTGAACTTTTTGTACTTTGATTATGCTTGTATCATAGTCAGTCAAACTTAAGAATATTGTTCACAATTACAAAAAGGAAAAAGGGATATGGCTGTATACGCACTCAGAGGTGAAGTCAGTGATACGCACGTGCGCAACATTAATTTGATTAGTGAAAGTATAAAAATGGCCTAAAATGGCATCTAAGTCCAAAGCTAAGGAGATTAGACTTTTCAACGAGTAACGGTGCCTTGAAATTAAATGTAGGGTCAAAATAAATTGTATTAAGTGCCCGTAATCCTTATAAATACAACACAAAGCTGACAATTTCAGTTCTAATTTAAAATAATTTGCCGGACCGCAGGAGGGGTTAAGGCCTAACCCTACCCCCCCCCCGCCTTGCCCGTGTGCGTAACATTCATATTTTCTGACTACGCCCCTAGCACTAAAATTATTTAATCACCGAAAAGTTCGTTAAATATTTACAGGTTAAATAATGTTTCATATTTAAAGGTGACCGTTCACATAGGATTAACTAAGGAGATAATGAGTCATGTTCTTAAGGCTGTGCATATTTCTTGTTTACTTTTCGGCGAAAATGTAATCATGAGATTTATGAATGATAAGATATCAATATATTGACATAATATTATGAAGTTCATGCATTGTGTTTGTGACGTAAAGTAGCTTGGTTGGTTTTATACAAATCTTGATTGCACAAGTTGCGTTTTACCGCGACCGTCCAGTGGTTTCTGCGCTGGTAACCCAGCGATCCACATTCCATTATTCGTTTCCATTTTACCCTGATAGTTTATACACATTAAAACCTTACAGCAAAACTTTATCATGCTATCAATAACTGGATTGAGTAGAGTCACTGACTTTACAAACATAGTTATGTAGGTCGCTGACTTTAAAACCAAGCTTCCATTTCTATTAGTCTTAATATAAAAAAAACCTAATCATCTAAACAGTGACCGACTGTGCGCATAGTCCACATTTCTTCTTTGTCCGCAGATATCACGTGGTTTGTCACGTGGTTTAAAGTTGTAATTTAACAGCATTTACATCGACTTAAATTTTCTAATAATGAAAAAAGCATAATACGCAGTTATATTGTATCTTCGTTAAGCGCTCGTGGCTTTCATTTTTTTAAATAGAAAATAGACCTACCTGTAAACTTCGAGTATGCAGTATGTCTAAACCAGTCCTGATCTAACTTATAATGCCTATAAGCACAGAGTTTCTTGACTTTATTACAAAAAATTGCTAATATCGCCTTAAACTATTCCGAATTAATCGAATCCTAACCTATCTAATAACATGCATGGTCCTAGATTATAAAACGTTAAAGATAGTGACAGTGTGTTAGGGATGGGTTAAAAAATAGAACAAACGGATTTAGATAAGTACACTGCTCTAGATAAATAACATACAAATATATCACTCCAAAACGCCGATAAATTTTAGAGAAAAGTGATCAGAGATTATGAATGAGTATATGATTAAGTACCATCGATTTGACTTTACAGATTATTTTATTCCTGGTGTCATTCAAAACATTGACATTCTGTGTGAAATTTCGTCTTGAAGAAGTACTTTTTAATGTATGAGAGTAGCAGTATTATACGAATGTTCATACAAGATATATTAAGTACATGTATATCACATTATATATACGTCGTTGTTTTAAAAATACTTAACTTAAAACTGTAAGTAAGTATCCATTCACCTAATGATATTTTTTTCACTAGAGTTTAACGTCGCATCTACAGCCAGGGTCATTTGGCGACTTTTTAAAGCTTTTACGGTGGAGGAAGTCCCCTGGGCTTACACCTGTGAAGAGCCATCGACTTCCGTCAGCTAGTTTCCTCATAATTTGGTCTCGGTTATGATTCGAACTAACAGCGGTGAGGGGCTGATTACCAGCCAGAGACCAATAGCCACTCAATCACGGAGGTCACTAAAGGCATTTCTGATAACGGCAGGTTCGTTTTATCGACCAGTATAGATGTGGACAGCAGAGAGAGAGACGCTTATAGCGTTTTTGTGTTTCCACCCACGGTCAACCAAGTAACTATAAGTAGCCTTGACATGTTACAGTAGTAGTAACGTGGACAATATTGTATTGCTTGATAAACTGTATATGGAGTACAGCCTCACTTAGCGACCACTTTGATATATAGACCACCTGCGCCCAATTGTATAAACATTGGTTAACTTTAACCAAATGGTTAATTTAACCCAAGGTTAAATTTAACCATTTTAGTTTACTAACCATTAAAAAAATCATTTAAACATTTAAAAAGGGCTGCCATTTTGGTACTGGTTACCGTCTATGTTAAGATTTAACCAGCATCTTAGACTTGGGTTAGATTTATTTGTGCTTTAACAAAAACAAAATTTGGTTAAACTTAAACAAAATTTTCTATAACAGCTAACCCCACATTTAACCAAAATTTTAACCAAAACTCAGTGGTTAACCCAGTGGTTAAACTTAACCAATGTTTATACAATTGGGTGCTGATTATGAAAAAAACACAAACAATAATTAAAGGGTCAGAAGAGTTATTCCTGTCTAGGGAATGACGGGTAAGTGTCAAAGTCTTAAATAACATTAAATGAAGCATACATAAAAAGCGTTACAAAAGGTAATTAGTAAATCCACTGAACGGTTTCAAGAGAATGATTTATTTTGACAAGGGCTTAAAATTCACGTTTTTTTATTTTGTTTTTATAGAATTTGAGCAATTAGTGTAAGTTGTGTTAAAAATCCCCGTATATCAGCTTTATGGTAAAATTCTTACTGACAACATCTGGGGCGGCTCTGAAATGACCGTAGCTGTTGAATGTGGCGTTAAACAACAGATAAACATAAACTGGACCATCTCAATATTTAGTACGATTTATGGGTCGGGTCATCCTGATGTCGAGTTTTTACTCTGTATTGGTGTAAAGTAAAGTTATCCTGCGGAAGTAGATAGAAATACACGTATCTGAACAAAATGCCTTAAATGTCGTTGTCAAGATAACATTTAGATTTATATTAGCATATAGTACATACATGGTAATAAAACAACATGTAGTGATATATAACATAACACAGTGTAAGTATAAACACCATGACATGCGCACCAATACCAGGGATAACACAAGAAAGGGTGAACCCTTATTAGCTTGTCCTTTTAAGTTGAAATTCAAACTATTGTTTATATTGATTTTAGACTTAATATAGACTGATTTTATTAAATTTGCTGACTAATAAATAACACCAGAATATTGACTAATACCAATCTAGTATGTATATCTGACCATAGTCATGGATCAATTTTCTATATCAAGTTAACTCTCATTTATCACGACAAGTACAGTTGCAATGGAGGGCATATTAAGTGACATACATGCACTTAGATTATCTGTATGTACTAACTAAATACAACTGTAGTTTATTTCCCAGGGTTCCATCGTAAGCTGGCTGGACAGCATAGTCACATGTGAAATTTTGTCCCTGGTGAGATTCGAACTCAACGGCGAGAGGCAAGTGATTACAAGTCAGAGACCATAACCACTCGACCACGGAGGCCTTATCAGTATCTATCAGTAATCCGCAGCTTGCACTAACTTTTATACAACGGGTAAGTATTTACATTATGCTGTGGTATGCAGACATTTCGCACACAGTCGTCTAAATCTTATTTTTAAGTACGTTAGTAAATACTATTGACCTAATTGTTTTATAATATTATGTAATTGTACATTAAGATATAATGCAGATTATGCTCTCAGTAAATTACTCACAGTAAATCACCTTGGAGACCCGAAAAATGGGTCGTAATAATGAGGTGTTTTCATTATTAAGTTAAATTATAGGGGAGTCATTGAAAGCGGGCCGAAAATAAATGGTCGTTATAACGAGGTGGTCGTAATATTGAGGTGGTCGCTATTTAAGGTTTCATTGTATTTGATAAATTTAAAACGTTGCATTAGCTACATCTAAATAATGCACATGTTAAGATCATACTTACAATACTGTGTTAATTAAAACTCCAAATTTATAAACAATATAACGTATGGCACCGTATTACCATGTCTTTAGATACACCACAAAAATGCAAACACTTGAACGACTATATACCTAATTGTGTTCACTTTCTGACAAGAAAAGTCCTCCCTAAATCTGAAATTTTATCGTGCATCTACTGATAAAATGCTGCACTACAGAATGACCGGGCCAAATACCAAGAACACGCTATGAATGAAGTTAAAATCGCTTTATCATGAGAGTCCTTCGGCTTTGATAAATACACACAACAAAGCCTGCACAAACATTTAAATAATAGAATAAATGTCCTTTTTTCGTCACGATAAATTTTATTTTTATCTCAATGGAGTGGAATCAAATTACTGTCGAAAAAAGTACACCACGCTTAAAAATAACAATTCACGCACGACGTCTAAATTTAACCGTCTGAATGTAAACACAGAATGAGAATGAATAACTTGTGTGTTCATCACATGATAGGCCATTTTAAAAAAAGTTGGTTTTACAGTCACGTGACCCAAATTTTTAACAGAAGATAGGTAGGTAGGTTGGTATTTACTTATTTTTAAGTTAAAATCATAGCGTGTCCTGAAAACTAAAAGCTGGTATATAAAACAATGAAAAACATGAGTCAGTCACGTAAGTTCAAACCAACGATTTTCAAGGATGTTTTTCATTGCGTCTAATTAATCAACAAATATCTATGTATCCTGAGTGTAGAGTTCAATTATATAAATGCCATTGTTTTCTAGCTGTGGTGAACTTACATGAAAGAGCACAGTTTAATAACTGCGTCATTAAACTCTAGGATCATTCATTGTAAACATCAACTTATATTTACATTTCACGATTGTGAGTTGTCGTTCGCTGATATAAATACGTTGTTGTATGTCTTGATTGCGGACTGTGTGTGTGCGTACATCTCACGCGTACGAGTACGTGCGTGCGTCTGTATGTGTGTCGGTCACATGTGTGCTTAAAATAACGACCTTTGGTGGTGTCGCTGTATCCAGAATGGATGAATTAACAGGGAAATAGCTCACGGGAATGTCAATTTTTAAATCTTACCGTAAATATTCTTCTATCATGCAAACCTGTAAAAAACATAAAAGATTCCAAAATCTGACCGCTCCAATTTTAGATTATAATGTCGGGCATTAGGCAGGTAATACCTTAAATAATATATTGACTGATTTTATGGGAAAAATATAAAATAAACATTTTTCCCTTCGTTTCTTCTGACGAAAGTATTCACGTCACCAAAAATGATTATAATTTCGTCGGTATATCGCACAATAAATAATTTCAAAATGCCATGTTTGTGCTCTTCGATTAAACAATATCTACCTATGTTTCTGTATTTATGTACCATATATTTACTATAAACCATGTAACTTTGTTTTAATGCGACAAAATATTTGTAGTTTTGAACGATGTAATTGCATTCACGAAATACAATCATCTTAAAAATGGTTTGCGAATACACATGAGATCAATTAGCAAGGTATTTACTTCATTAACATAATACTGTTTTTACTTCTCGTAATTAATTCGCATAATTTGTTTTAACACACAAGTCCTTGGCAATAAAAAAAATACTTCAAACTATCAACAAACGATCAATATTTCATTGTCGCAACGTTTAAATAATTAAGTATTGAATTAAAATTGCGCTCATAGGTACGTAAGTATCTCATTGTATTAGGTGCAAATATAATGTTCAACACGACACTCATGTTAATTAAAGCTTGAACTCATGGGATAGTATGAAGTTCTAAATTTGAAAAAGGAATCCAGTCTTTATTCATAAGATAAGGATATAATAAAAATTGAGAATTCGTTGAAAGATATAAATTTATTAAACAAGTCATCAATCTAGACTGACCTCAGAAAGTCGTAACAACCTAAGACCATAATGGCCTCAGTAACAATAGAAAAGTGTAGGGTCAGTCAGAGATGTCAGTAAAAGAGACAAAAAAAACTAAGATAAATTCAAACCTAGATATAACACAGTTGTCACATGTCTAACTCTTTGGATAATGTTTATATCCGAAAATTTATGCAAAAATTGTAGTAAATACGACAGAAATTGCATATTTGCTAGTACAAAGTTTCATGAGTGTATATGCACATTTTTAACTTAACAAATATACACACACGAAATATAATCAATAAAACACATGAACACAAACACTAACATTTCTTTTACAAAAACTGAACGTAGTGACTTAGTTAATCTTAAAATGGACGCCTTTCATTGCAAAGCCACTTAAAAATGAATGTCATTTTGAGAAACCCTATGTACAATGGGAACAACAAAACAACACCACGCCGTCAGTGTAGATTATAAACTCTGAATCTAGGGAGCGAGCTGTAAGTCATATTTGCCAAATGCCATCTGGTAATGATATTGCTCTCCATTTACCCACATCACATTAACATAAGCACCCGCCAAGGACATCACCTTCCCCACACTGTTGATACCTCCATCCTGAAATGTTTAAGTTCACATACACTCAAACTAGGAAGCAATTAGTCTTATACTGTAGGAAATCTTTACTTAGTTCATTCCTGGAGGACAGACAATTCACATTACTAAATGTTTTAGGTCCATCGACCAGTTCTTATCCGTTTTCACTCTAAATTCATCAGCAAAATAATTCCAATTCAAATAATAATGAAGGCCTCCGCGGTGGAGTGGACGGTCTATAGTAATCAACAGTCCCAACTCTGCTGTGAGTTCGAATCTAACCAGGGACTAGACGAATTTCACTTCTGAGGAAGCTGTCCAGCTAGCTTATGGAAAGTCATCAGTTCTGCCCAGATGAACGTCAGGACACTTCCTCCAAACTCCAAGTTATAGCTGGAAAAGTTGCCAAATGACCCCGGCTGTTGGTGCGACGTTTAACCCAAATGAAAAACAACACAATAACGAGTATATCACAGATTTTAAACAAACCATATGATTACGTATCAGATTATTTTCAATTGAACAGCCACACTGCAGTATTTATACATAATCTATGCCTTCAACAGGTGAGGTATAAATCAACTGTCCTGTATATACTTTTTAAAAGTTTTGTACCCATTTTTCGTGTATGTTTCTATGTGTTTGGGGGGTTTGGTCTGATGGGTTTGGGTCTTGCAATGATTTTGGATAGTGCGATCTTTTGTATGTGTTTGTTTCTGGGAGTTGTTTCGTCTATATATTAAATCTGAACTAAACATTAGTTATTGTCAAACTAAATTAAACAAAATTATTCATAAATAAGTGAAATATACAACAGACCTTACCTTATTGTTTCCCAAAGTTGAACTTAATAATTATATAAAAACAACTATAGGCATATTATTCTACGTGGACTGTTTAGAGGTATTTTTCACATAAACGTTCCATTCAAATGTGTTATTTTACGCTTGGAATCTGCAAAAAGTAGGTAAGCACCATGGTTGATCAAGATGCAGAGTCGACTGCAATTGAATTACACGTAACCATCATAAATTTGCATTTAATGAGTTACCTGTTTGTCGTAGGTCCAATCCCTTCCTCTTGTGACGATATCTCCTGGTTTTAGCTTGATCAAATCATATGAAACAATTGCTGAAAATAACAAGTAAAATTCATGTTTTGATTTTAATAAAACCATATGATAGGTTCATGAATGAAATCACTATAGCAAACTGTATCTGCTCATGCTGAAAGATCACTATTTTTCAGAAATAATGTATAATGTGATGATTAAAACTTACAGTTATAATCTACTGAAAGGTTAAAGATGTATAACACACATAAACACCTACGGTCAAAATTAGATAAACATACAGTCATCCAATCGTACTAATAGGTCTTTACTGGTTATTGTTTATACATGTAGTTTCATTAAAATGTATCTTTTATTTAATTAACATAAAGTACAGTCCAATTTATTAAAAACTGCCCCCTCCCAGTTACATCTGGCCACAATTTAGCCACAATTAATTGTTATGTCACTTAAAATATCAGAGAAGAGATCAACTGCAAAAATACAGTAAAACTCTGAAAACAGGATCCCTGAAAACCAGAATTCTCTGAAATTTGGACGATTTTTCAAGTCCTTTTTTTTCTCTTGTGTAATCAATTGTTCTCTAAAAACCGGAATTCTCAGGTTTTCGGAGCTTACACTGTACTGTGATATTTCCTTCCATAGTAGTCTTTTTACGACCGCAGTTTAAATAACTGTGTACAACATTATAAAAGTTTAGTTTTGTGTTTTGTTTAAGTTAGGACCAGATTAGACGAATTCCAAAACATAGACTTACATCCACAATGTTTTCCGGAGTACCCGCTTCTGCAGGCGCAAAATTTCTTGTTCACGCACGTGCCATCATGGAAACAAACATGTCCACCAAAACAATCATTTTGAACTGAAGAAGAAAACAAAAATAGTTGTATACTGTTTATAGTTACAGGTTATGCACATATACAGTTAAATAATTAAATACAGTACAACCTCTCCAGAGCGGCCCTCTCTTGAGCAACAACCTCCCTTTAACAACAACATGTTTTCCCGCTGTACGATGTAACTATTAATTCAACCTCTCTAGAGCGACAACCTCTCAACAACAACATAACTTGGCTTCTCACAAAGGGTGTTGTTTTGGAGAAGTTGCACTGTAAGTGTGACTTATCAGCCTGGCTTTATCAGACTGGTGAATGATATATGCTTTGTAGACAGGACGGATGGCTAGCTGATTGCTAGGTGTTTATCACAACCTCTGTGAAAATAAATCAACAATAAAAATGTATTCATCATAATATGAAGACATTGTGTGCACCAAATTCAATCAGAATATAATTGTAATTGTTAGCAAATGAAAACCGAATTTCGGAAACAATGTTTATAACTTCTAAGCCGTGTTTGTTGCTTCGCGAGTTTGAAAAAAACTGTTATATTCATTTATCCGTTTCATAACCCATATTTACATTAATGTGAACAAAATGCGTATAAGATGTGAACTAAAATATCAAAAGAAAGTATCGAAAATTGTACACAGGCAATGAGTTCCATTGTACTTCTGGTCACACTGACACTCGTAGCCACTTCCTACATTAGTACAATTGCCATGTCCGCATAACGCAAACGTTCCAGGGTTACGTTCACAATAATTGCCATCTGTTGAAAAAAGGACAAAAATTTATATAAAAAGCTTCATGTTTTACACTAAAACCTCAATGACACCTTCTTGGCCAATCGGTCATAATGAGGTGGTCTCATTATCCAGTTGAATTATTGGGGAGGTATTGACAACCAGTCCAAAAAATAGGTGGTCGTTATAACAAGGCAGTCGTAAAATAGAGGTGGTCGCTATGTTAGGTTTTACTGTATCTGAAATACAAAAACCAATTCTTTCAACAACACAGGCAGCTACTGCCAATTTGATCGCTATCGACAATCAGCGAACAACGAAAACTGTAGTTTTCAGGAATTGTATTTAATAGTGTCATACCTAGATTCTGATATGCACTTTTGTATCAATAACTAAGTGGTCCCTGACCAATACAACAAATAACATGGCAATTTAGAGAAAATCCTACCTTTAATTTCACAGTTCAGGCCGCTATATCCAGGAAAACATTCACACGTGTACAACGTGGCACTGGGTATACACCTGCCGTGTTTACACATGTTATTCGCACACATGTCTTGAACAACAACTGAGAAAAAAAACATGTCGTTCATGTTGATATTGTTAATTTAAAAAGAATAACATATGACTCATCCTTAATGTTTACTTGTAACTTTGGAAGAATAATAAATTACTGCACAATTTGAAACTTAAGCTATATGACCTTGAACCTCTGTGACACATGATTAAGACTGGAGTTGTTTTTGGTGGGGGTGGGGTGGAGTGGACACCCTCCCAAAGAAGAATCAACTTTTTATATTCAAAGTCTGAAGTCAGAATACACAGAATTTAAAATTCAGTGTGATAAAGACACAATAATAACAAGACAGCCAACAAAGACAGTACGTCACTTCGTTGAAGGGTAAACATAATTCATGGCACTATCTAAAAAACACTTCTAATATCGTATGTAGCTATCTCTAGTGACGTAAGTGATATACTGTGAAAAATGTACAAGCAAAAAGTCTCCAAATTAAATGTTAGAATAGAATATCATGTCAGCCAAGCTCGTCTAAAAAAATGTAACTTTATTAAAAAATTTCACCTTCACAATGGACACCAGTAGATCCACTTGGACAGATACAGTTGTACCCTAGCTCAGTGTTAACACATGTTCCCTTATTGCATGGTAACGAAGCGCAAGGATCCTGTACAGCAAACATATCGACTGTAATGATATAAGACAAAGATGTGTTTAGAATTTACAATTTTCAAATAGGCTGTGTAACACAATTAAATACGAATTGAAAGGAATTTTCTATACTAGCTTTTCACGCAGCACATGGAAATAGTGTTTCATCTTCGAGCAGGTTCTATTGGGAATATCAGGCTATATGATAACTATTTTTGCGGGAACCACTCAGAGACTAGTTCCCGCCGCAAAAGTAGCTAAAGCTGGATGTTCCCATCCGAACCTGTAAGTCGGGAAGGAGTCTGTATTAGGTAAATGAGGTGAAAGCATTAGTTAACTGAACAGATTTCTGGGCAGTATACTAAACAAATACAGCATTAGCTCCATCTGAGGTGATGTTTTTATGTGACTTATTGTCACTGGGGTTGAACGCCGTTTTTCCACATTTTTTTCACTTATATATGGCTACCACTTCACTTAACCAGCTTTCCTGGACTGTATACTAACCAGTACTAACCTACCCTTCCGCAAGGAGCCGGCAACTTCTCCACATATGGAGGAAAATCGACATTTTTGTCAAATTTTCATAGAAGGGTATGACCTGCCGCGACCGGGATTTGAACCCGGATCTCCCGGTTACAAGTCCAGCGCACTAACTACTGGACCACAGCCGCGACCCTGGGGGTGATGTAATTGTGATAATTAGAGGGTTTTGACTCTACGGATGAAAGCCTCCAGATGTTAAAGCTGGAAAGTCGCCACATGACACAGGCTGTTGGTGTGATGTTAAATTCCAGCGGAAAAAAGTCACTTAACACTAACAAACCATTTTCCACACGATAAATACATTATATCCTAATGAATTAAACCGTACTATCCATTATGTTTTCATTGCTATACCTTTGAAGCCCCCAAACAGGACTGCGTTCGACACAGTCATGTTGGCACCGAAAGAACTCCATAAGAATCAAAAACCGGCTTACTTTCACAATAAACACCGCTATAACCAGATGGACATATACATAGGAAGTCTATATCCCTACTGATGCATGTACCACGAACACACGGGAATGAAGTGCAGTAGTCCCTGACTCTGACAGCATCCACTATAATAATGTGTGACAGAAGCTATGAGAAAGCTGTGCAGTAAAACAAAACATCATGTAGCAACTACTTCAATATCAAGACCACCTCTTTAGTACGATTACCTATTTTCAGATCAGTTTTTGATATTCATTTGTTTATAAATATTAATGCGACAATCAACTTTCACACCAGCTTTATCTATGTTCCTTTACTTATTTTTATTGAAACTTATTTCGACTTGATTACAGAAAGACGCCAATACAAAGACTGTTATTTTGGTATCAAGGGTGGTTTTAATATTGAGGTTTTTATGTATTTTTTTTTCAAAACAAAGCAAACCGGTTATAAAATACCACATTTAGTTCAATCAGTGCAATAACAAAATACAAGCAAGCTAATATCTACGAGCTACGCGGGAAGAATCGCTTTCTTTTGAAATGCTAAATGGGGCTATCTTTCATAAATCCTTTGGAAATCATCAAACACCTACTATAGGTGGAATAAAAGGGGACTAATTAGCATAACACAAGTTACTGTAATTTAACTATGGACCATCTAACTACAAAAGTACAACAAAATACCGAGGAAAAGGTCACACTGAACATGTTTGTGAAGCTGTATGAGAAAGGCGCAGTGCACGTGCTATGTACAAGAGATTGTAAGGCGACTTAGACGCATACAAGAGGTAATTTATGGTACAAGGAACACGTTGTAAAAACCACGTGATTATAATTAACCTGTTTCTTAATATGATGAAAAATTAAACTTCACCCACACGGTAACATAAAGAAAAACTTACATTCACACTGAACGCCCGTGTATCTAGGTGGACACGTGCACTGGTAACCAAGAGCACTGCTGTTACAAATACCACGTAAACAAGGATATGAAGCACAGAAATCTCGTACTGAAAATAGAACAAATCAATCATGATGATACTTTGATAACTTATGATATGTTTATGTTAGTTTTTTTTTAAAAAAATCATGATCCAACCGCGCATTTCTCGCCATCTTAATAAGATAGTTAGGTATGTCATAGATATTTTGAATGTATAGTTAGGTATTTCGCAGGTATAGTTCGGTATTTTGTAGGGAAGCAATATTTAACTTATGGATAAAGGTGACGTTTACTTACATTCACAATGCACACCAATATACGGCTGTGGACATACACATTGGTATCCAGTCTTGTCGCTGACACATTTACCACGTGTACAAGGTTTAGAAGCACAATGATCGACAACTGGAAAAAAGTGAAATATACTTATACATAAATCAAACACCGAGAAGGAAAGCTACTAAATAAGTACAAAAATCTAATAGATGTGGTCTTAATATACTGTTTGCCATTATACCGAGGTAGGATAATATCGTACTTATCAACATATGTTGTAAAAATTGATCTGGTGGTGACCTATAATTACATGTAACAGTTAACAAAAGTATGGTCGAACTTGTGTCATCATTTAGTTTGTATATGGTTTGTTTTTTTTTCAAACCATACACACATATCAATGTGAGTCTTAATGGAACAGGCCCCAAGGAAAACGTAGAATGTGTTTTGAAAATTTAACACACTCTAACAAAAACAAAAATATTGATTTTTATTAATTCTTCGTAATTATAGATACAATAGCTTATATCACAAACAGGCAATAGTAACGGTCCTGCGATGATATTTTTTTTAATAAATTATGTTTAAAACATCAAATTTACATTAAATGGATACGCCCCCGTTCAACTGATTATATATATGCATATATGTACATATATATGTATATGTATACTATGGAATATAGAACAGAATTTAGATTATACCATCACAAGTCTGTTACTTTTTTCACTGGAGGTCAAAGTCGCACCAACAACCAGAGTAATTTGGCCACTTTCCTGCTTTAACAGTGGAGGAAGATTTCAGGCTTTTCACCTGGGCATTCTGATTCTCACCGACCTTCCGTAAGCCAGCTGGGCAGCTTCCTCACATGTGAAATTTGGTCCCGGCTGGATTCGTATGTGAGTTACTACTGCTATGATAGCATACAGATAATTTAAACTTACTTTCACAGTGGACTCCTGAGTAACCAACGGGACAAGTACATTTAAATCCTGAATTAGAGCTGACACATGTTCCTTGACGGCATGGCGACGATGCGCAATGATCTCGTGCTAAAATGGAGTACAGGTTGGTACACAACAAATTAACAAATGTACTTTCACAAAGTACAGCGGTAAAGTCATGCTGACAATAACGCTGAAATCATACTAATGTCATATGATTACTCAAGCAAGTATATTTAACATATCAACAGGTATGATACTAGTATAAACCAATCCTAAAGCTTTTCAACTTACAACTTACGAGGAGCCTTGTGATCTAAGGATAGTTACCATCATGTTTTACTCACCTTCACAATTTAACCCCTTGTATCCAGGGTTACAATTACATTTGTATCCTGTGTTCGTACTGACACACGTACCTTGCACACATGGTTTGGACGCACACGGGTCAACAACTGTAAGATAACATCACACGCTCCATTATATTTATTTCTTATAAATTTCCTCTATCTTTTGGCGTACCAGATGGATGAGTATTACGAAATACATGTAATTAAGATAGCAACTTCTTTATAGAGACATCATCACTAGTCTGTAGTCGGATGACTTACGTTTGATAAATCGTAGTACATCATGTTATTTTACTTGATTAGCAAGGACTTTTGTTATGCTTCAGTTTACTAGTATGTTACTACTCTACATTTATGACAGTTATTCTACATGGCAATTATCCCTTCATGATGCAATATCGCAATCCCGAAGTGGTTGCCAAGATGCACCCTTTGTGGTTGCAACGCTGGCTTTAATGTGAAGATACTTTAATATTGCTCACTTTTGATAACTTGTTGTGTTATAGATTTAACCTAACTGGAGTCACTTAGCTTTTCACTATAGGCGAAATGCTTATGCAAAGCAAATAACTTACTTTCACACATTTTCCCAGTAAAACCAGGAGGACAGGTACATTTGAATCCTACGTCATTACCCACACATGTACCTTGTTTACACGGCAAAGAGGCGCAATGATCCGGTACTACAACATACATTACATACTGTTAATGGCTACAGGCATATGTGAAGTATACAAATAGTTCACTTTCCATCGGACATAGTTATGATAGTTATGATGGTCAGCAGTCTCTCTAACTAGAATTAAGTCTTTGTTTTCTTCGATGCCAAGTTTCGTCATTTCCCAGGTCCCAAACCAATAAAAAAGTTAGGTGTAAAATACCGTTATGCTACGTAATTGCCTATGTCAGAAATACCAATTGTCTTGCTAAGTTCACTTATTACAAAACTAGGGGAGAAACATTTGTCCCGTAGAAGAGATCTCAAACAGCAAATGTATTGAGACATCTCACACTTACGTCATAGTTAAAAATGTTGGTTCGCGGTTACGCGATCAAATTTTGAATAGTGGGTAGGTAGGTACAGTGTTCCCATTCACGTAAAATATTTTGTTAACCTCACATGGATGGCCTTACAGTTCTTAAACTAGGAACATCTCATTTTCTACACTTTCCTTTCATATACGTTGTCACGAGGCACATCTATGTATGAGATAGTTCTCAATATATTAGGAACTCTAAAAAACATCACTTACTTTCACACAGTGAACCATTATATCCTGGAGAACATTTACACAAAAAAACATCTTTACTGTTAATACAAGTGCCATGCTTACATGGTGATGATGAACAATGATCGGGGACTGTAAAATATGACGTAAATGTTCTTTTTGAATTATGAGAAACAAATACAACAATTGAATATAAAATAAATACAGTAAAACCTCGGTCCTAATTTTGTACCTTCATGTATGTTTTCTACGTATAAAGAATCCCGTTCATACGAATTGGTTCTTATAAATACCTGGTGTTGTTCAAACACTTAATTTCGTCACGAAAATCACAGAATTATGCACTTATTACCCGGATCTCCGGGTCAAATATATGTTTCATACAAATGTAAATATTTTGAAACGATGTATTTTCCTTGGGTTAAAAAGACTCATATATTAAACAATTAGTGTGTACTTGCGTATGACAAATATTGAATAAGATTTATTATCACAAAATGATAATTAGTTAGCCTACCAGGCGATCAAGACCTCGGTAAATTCGAGTCTATGGTAAAACTAGTTTGAAATAATTTGGAGTCTGACCCATCATTGGCTAATGGTGTAAATCAAAGCTAGCCAGTAAGACAATTGTTACAGTGGTGAGATCAATGGGACATTTTTTCCTATACCAAAAAGGACGTTATAATGGAAATGTGATTGTGTTTTTCTTTTTATACCTTTCGACTTTCTCAATGCAGCAATCTGAGGTGGTGAAGTGTAATGGTATTCCGCCATTCTTGGAAGTGAGCCCGACGATTTGGTGGGTATGAATACTGAAAAAGGCAAACATGTAACTTATGATAAACTATTGCAATCAGTACAAAAATGAAATATCATAACATGAACACATCGAAATCTACAAGCATATCAATAACTTACAATATACTCTCTACAAATTATCCTTTATTGATAGCTTTGACTGTATGTTAAATTTTTGATGGAATTGTAAAACAATTGATGTTATAGTTTTACAATATACTTTCTACTAAGTGTACATTATATATAGTTTTGATTGTATGTTAAATCTCTGATGATATATAGTAAAACAATTCATGTTGTAGTTTTACAATATACTTTCTACCAAGTGTTCATTATATATAGCTTTGACTGTATAGCTTTGATTGTATGATAAATCTCCAGATAGACTTGTAAAACAACTAATGTGGTGCTTGAATTTTGATAATATGGAAAGCTTTAGCGCATCAGTGGCTATTTTGATACTTCATAATAAACGGACACTGCTTAAGCTAGTACAAAGAGTACAAAAGAGGTTCTAGTTTATCAGCGCACAAAACATGGAAACAACTTGATCATAGGAGTGTTCATATGTAAAACGATCGGTGTATGACTTACTTTCACAATGAGCTCCAAAATATCCAGGAGGACACTGACAAATAAATCTGGTATTACTGTTTACACATGTACCTTTAACACAAGGTGATGAGGCGCAGTAATCTGTTGCTGTAACATAAAATAACTGTATTCAATCTGAGACGTAAAGTCAATGCAGGGTTTTCACTTGGCGTCAAAAGTTGAAGGTCAGATATGAGCCTTAGCTGATGATAATTCGAGAGTCAACAAAATTTCTTTCTAATTTTATTGTAAATTCGGTCCTTTAGTACAAATTCTCAAGTGTCAAAAGTTTTATTTTACTGATTTTAAAGGTCAAAAGAAAGCCCTGCAATATATTCATATTATTGTACTGATATCTTGAACACTAGTTTATAATCATTGCAAAAGAAATTGGTGAAATATAAATGTATAGATTGTCTCCCTTAACAGTGAACACCATAATTATACCACATTAAGTACAATGTTTGATGTTGATATTCAAGCGTATAACATATAAAATATTATTCAGCTTGCCTGCTCCACGACCTTGAAGATGAGATCCAATGTACCCGGATGATAATATACACGTGTATCCAGTATTACTGTTGAGGCACGTACCACGTGCGCAAGGCATCTCATGACAATGATCGACGGCTGCGACAAGAGATGAGATGATTAATATTCATGAAGTTATTTATATCCAATGGTTAAATGAAAAAGATATCCAAAAAGCATGCAATTAAGACGACTGTTAAACACATACATCTATATACAGTAAAACCTCTATGACGAGGCCACCTTCCATTTCTTAATTATTATTCAGTTGATTGTATTTTTGCCATATTTTTGCGAATATCTTGTACTGTATTGAATAATGGTAGTCAACGATTCATAAAAAATGATGTATTATGGCGTATTAAGACAAAAATGGCCTAACATGTATAATTACAGTAAAACCTTGACACTGGGACCGACTTAAGGACCCCAAAAATAGGACGTAATAATTAGGTGGTCTTATTATCAAGTTGAATTATAGGGGAGTTCTTGGAAGCCTGTCCGAAAGTAAATGGTCATTATAACAAGGTTGTCGTAATATTGAGGTGGTCGTTTGGTGAGGTTTTACGGTATATCATTTTTATAATGGATTTAATGTGAATGCACGCAGGGAACTGAAACTAAGGATTGGAAACATTGTAAACACCAAACTGATGAAGGAATTTCCTTTTTTTACGAAATAAACATATAATAATGATTTTATCACGGACAATGGCTTCAAGTCAAGTCTACATCACCCTTTAATCAGACCAAAAGATTTAAGTTTTAAGTCAACTAAACGAAATTGAAATTTGCGAAAAGTTGTGACTGTGTGAAATGAAAAACAAAATAGTACGAAAGGAGAAGCATTACTTGCACACTGTGGTCCTGTGAAACCAGGGGAACACAAACACTTGTATCCATTGTTACTATTCTTGCATTCACCTTGTAAACACGGTGACGACGCGCAATGGTTCACAGCTGTACCAATAAAACTTGCAAATAGTTAAACAATTCAAATCAATATCCTCAAAGTAACTAAAATGTGTCCATAAAATTTCAATAAATCTTATTTTTCTGGGAAGCCAGTCTCTAACTCTCCAACATAAGTGGTTGCTTCTGAGTAAGGTGTTAAATTGGTCAATGACTGCGCTTTAGTCTGAATGGTTGTTGAGTAAAACATGGACAACTTGCTATAAAAAGTGAATCTGAATTATGGACACAAGTCAAGAAACACAATTAAAATTATGTGGCATGACTAGAAATAATTTTGTTCTTACTTTGACATTGTTTTCCGGTATATGCATAGGGACATTGACATCTGTAATCAGCTTCACTGTTGATACACCTGCCGTGTGCACATGGCTTAGATGCACAGTGGTCCACCGCTGTAATATACAATATTAACTTAACACTTAAGTATAGATACATGAATATATGTGTGGTATAATACCTGTGTCTGTGAAATCAAGTGCCAGGCTTATCTTGAAGTGCATGTGTAACAAATAAAATTGTACCAATTATGTAATAAAGCTTTCGATGCTATCTCAGCACATAATAACACACAAAAGACAGGTAAGGACATGCTTTTATTACTGGCCTAAGGCTTCCTCAGTATCTGGACGATTTCAGGCCTTTATTCTTATATATTAACATATGTATTACTACACTGGTATGTAATTAGTCAACATATAGTCTAAGTTCACTTACTCTGGCATTGTTTACCGATGTATCCCACAGGACACGTACATACATAGGATTTATCTAAGTTCTCACAATCCCCTCTAATACAAGGTCTCGATGCACAGTGGTCAATTTCTGAAATTTATACAATGCATTTAAACACGCTTATACCGTAAATGAAAAAAAGAACATTGTGAGGTTTGTAGAAGATTTGAATTATAAAGTTGATGATAATTGGCACGTAGAAATTACAGGAAATGCAAATAGTGGTATTTAAGATTAACGTATAATAATTGGCAAGTAGAATTTACAGGAATTTTTATATGGTGAAGAGCAGATCCTACTGTAAGTCACATTTGGAATACCTATTATATATGTGTTCACATTTGGAATACCTATTATATATGTGTTCACATTTGTAATACCTATTATATATGTGTTCACATTTGTAATACTTGTTATATATGGGTTCACATTTGTAATACTTGTTATATATGGGTTCAAATTTGTAATACTTGTTATATATGGGTTCGTATTTGTAATACCTGTTATATATGTGATCACTTTTGTAATATCTGTTTAAATGTGATCCGATACGAATGTAGTCATGCACAGCTCAATCGAACTGATAGCTGGTGACTGTTAAGATCTGCACTTTTATTATCAATTTTAAAATAGACGGTTATAATCTTGTATATTTCTTATTAATTAGTCCAATAATTTTGTATGACAACTTTAACTGTTAATCAATTATACCAATGTATAAAGTATTGTGTGATTTGCTAATATTGGACTTACTCTGACAATGTTTTCCATGAAATCCTTTTGGACATGTACATGTGTATCCAGTGTTAGAATTGACACACGTGCCATGAACGCAGGGAGATGGGAAACAGAAATCTATCGCTATAAAATAGACAATAGTACAAATATTGTTAAAAACAAAAGTGAAAAACATGTTGTATATATATTCCTGATAAGAAATCATTACCCAGTTTTAAATAATATATTTAAGCCCGTAATGCCATTAAATGAAGTATACAATACAATGTAGAAGTTGTTAGGTTTTATTGATCAGTACTATTACAATCTACAGTGAACTTTAAATCACAGAACTGAATATTATATTTTGTTTCACATTACCCATTCGGTTGTTAGTATATTAAAGAAATCGTGAAATGACGTTTCTATACCTTCACAATGTTTTCCAATATAGCCAGCGGGACATGAACAATGGAATTCACTCTGTCTGTTTGTGCATCTACCCCGGACACATGGCGAGGACGAGCAATGGTCAACAACTATAATCATAATCGTATTCTGTATTATGTATTATTGATAATGTTAAAACATTACGTCATAGTACAAAGTTGTTTTCTTCATCTTCATCGGGTACACGATTAATTTAAAGCGCAAGATATTAATTGATTTTAGAACGTAAATCTTGGATTAATTAGATCTGACATCTAAGATTGTTTGAATGTCGCGATCGAGCTTAAATTGTTATCAAAGCTACTACGTTTAATCAAACTCATCTTGTTTTCGGTAAACTATTTCCAAAATACATGTCCCACATTTCCCCCCAAATTGACACAGTTGATCAAAAGCTTCAACACTACATTTGTATGAATAAAATGATATAAAAGTACATGTATATGTAACACTATGATAGCTTTTTTGAAAAAAAAACATGCAAGTACTTAATATTTCTACTTACGCTCACATTGGGAACCAGTGTAACCAGGAGAACAGTTACATACGTAACTGGTAGCTGTGTTGGAGCATGTTCCATGTCTACATGGAGAAGTTGCGCAATAATCAATCGCTGAAATATTAAAATTAAGTATTTTTCAGTATTTCGGCGTCAGGATCAGCCTTTTAGATAGGTGAAATATTTTTGATTGATATTGCGGATGGGAAGGGAGGGGGGGGAGGGAAAGAGACTCTTCAATCTGAAGTCAGTTGTCAATATTGGGAGGTTCTTGTATTTGTTTTTTGATTTCGTTCTCAAATCAACGTAGCAAAACGTAGCGACATTATTACTGAAACTAAGGTAAAATACGTGTTCAAATTGATGGACTGATTTACGAGAATTAATTCACTTTACTTTTTTACCTTCGCAATGAATGCCATTGAACCCAGGCGGACACGCACACTCAAATCCAGACGTGCCATTTATACACGTTCCTCGTACACACGGAAGAGAAGAACAATGGTCTAACACTGGAATGAAAGATTGTCTTACACACTTATACATAAGTGACGCGAACTGTGATCCTATTCTTTCATTGGAAACTGGTGTTGCATCACTTGATTCTGCCATCTTTTAAATATATTTAACAAACAACAGCCTACACATCGTCAATACAGAAATTCGAAACATTTTATTATCCTTTTTTTTGCTAGAGCTATGTTTTCATTTACCTTATACAGTATAACCCCTGAAAACAGGACACCTTCCGAACTGGGCCAAAAGTCCGTTTTCTGACCATTCCGGTTGTCAGAGAACTATTGAAAATAGAGAGAAAATGGGACATGAAAAAATCATCCCAATTTCAGAGAATTTCAGTTTTCAGGGGTTATACTGTACATACATTGTTGCTATATTCCTTGCCTTGTAGTATGTATAAATGGCAATACAATTTGAAGCTATAATTTCTTTTACAAAATTTTATATGTGAGGACAGATATTTAAACATAATTATATGGAAATCATCTCACTGGGTTTGAAATTGCTAATGAGTATTTATGATTACCTTCATTACAAGTAGTTCCGGTATATCCCGGCTCGCAGGTGCATTCTACCTTATTATTAGCGGTAGTACAGTTACCATTCACACAAGGTTGTCCCTGAGCTTGACACGCATCAATATTGAGTCCTAGAGCTCCAAGAAACGCTGCTCCGCCTAGCGACACTAAAATATTAACATAATGTAAAACATTTAATACACTACATAACAATCCATGTAGGTCACACTTTTTGATGCCTTTGTATATGATATCTAGTCAAAATTATTTCTTGTTTAATCCGATTAGAAATAATTGTTATTTCGGGCCTCAGTGGTTGATTGGTTACGGTCTCTGATTAATGCTCAACTTTAAATCTATAAAAATTACCAAAGCATCCTGGATTGTGCCAAGCTGTACTCCATTGAAAAAAAGTTATTTATGAGGAAATGTGAAAGAGCCAAGAAGCATGTGTATTTTTATTTTGTTACAACATATACAGTACAACCCCTGAAAACTGGGCTCCCTGAAATCCGGAATTCTCTGAAAATCAGACGATTTTTTCAAATTCCATTTTTTTTCTTTTATAATTGACAGTTCTCTGAAAACCGGAATTCTCAGAAAACCGGTCTTTTGGCCTAATCCGGAAGGGGTCCGGTTTTAAGGGGTTATACTATATAACTTGTAATAGGTTTATCCTCATAAAATGAAGAGAAAAACTGGATTTACCATACAGAGCGGTACTGGTAAAGCCTGATATAACTTGAACGCAGGTAAACTGCCCTATCATTGTCCATCATCATGTCAATAAAGTGTTCACCATTCACGTATAATTGCACCCTTCTTAAGTAACAAAGAGTATCAATATAATTTTCATCTAACCTTTTTCACAATCTCTTCCATAAAATCCATGGTCACATATACATCTGTAAGTGTTCTGATAAGACGAACATTTTCCTCTCATACAAGGATTTGAGAAACATGAATCTATACCAGGCGTGGTCTCTGGTGGTTTGTACGCCTTTGCTGTCACAGAGAAGTTAGATGGACTAGTCACGAGAACGGCTGGAATCATGAAATAATTTGAAATTAGTTTATTAAAACAGTGATTCATTCATACAAGAATAGAAGTAAATTGATATAAATGTGAAAAGAGAGGAGTGAGTGGGAAGGAGTGGAGATATAGGGCGGGTGTAGGGGAGAGAGGGATAGTGAAGGGAAGGAGATTGGAGGGGAGGGGAGCGGAGAAGAAAAGGAGGTAGATAAAGAGAATAGGAAGGTGATAATGATGGGGAGTGGGGGAGAGAGAGTGGGATGGAGAGGGAGGGATGAAATGAAGGAGGGAAACAGAGAAAGTGGGATAGAGAGGGAGGGATGAAATGAAGGAGGGACACAGAGAAAGTGGGATGGAGAGGGAGGGATGAAATGAAGGAGGGAAACAGAGAAAGTGGGATGGAGAGGGAGGGATGAAATGAAGGAGGGACACAGAGAAAGTGGGAGAAAGGAGAGACAGACGGTAGGTGGTGTTGTATTAATTAGTATGTCATTTAAATTGTTTGAATCGTAGC
Organism: Lutraria rhynchaena; assembly: GCA_008271625.1. Taxonomy (NCBI): domain Eukaryota; kingdom Metazoa; phylum Mollusca; class Bivalvia; order Venerida; family Mactridae; genus Lutraria; species Lutraria rhynchaena. Next base: position 138,215 of record VIBL01000367.1, read on the forward strand.
CATGTTGTAGGGGAAATATAAAGTCGGCCTCATTTAAATTTCAATACATGGTTTGTTCAAACGTTTAAGCATTCATTCATAAGAAAACATAAGTTTACCATAAGTTTATCTTGTAATTTATCATTGTAATTGTCTTATATAACAGCAGCAGAATTAAGTTCATCAATAAACATAGCTTTTACTAAACACTTCACAATAATGCTCCCACTTTAAATTAGTATGCATTAAATGGTTATAACAGTTTTAAATCATTTTATATCACTTTTCCTTTTTTCATTACCTTGATAATAATACAAATCGTCTATACTAACAGTGTAACTGCACGTATGACAATCAGCCAAACGAAATGTATGTTTATAATTAACATTTTATCATGACAAGATGCGGCAACCTTATGTGTTCTAAGTCTTAAAATTCTAGAAATAATCTTATCAAATTTGACACTCTCAAGACAGTTTGATTAATTGCACCATTATAACATTAAGTTTGTCAGTCTGCATGCAATTTTGAAGGATAAGATCTTCTTGTGTCAATCTGATCCCACAATTTATTTACAGTGCAAAATTTATATACAGTACAACCTCTCCAGAGTGACCCTCTCTTGAACAACAACCTCCCTTCAACATCAGTATGATTTTTTCCCACTGTAAGATTCAACTATTAATTTAACCTCTCTAGTGCAACAACAACAACAACAACAACAATAATAACCTCTCAACAACAACAACAACACAAATTTGCTCCTCTCAAACGGTGTTGCTTTTGGGAGGTGGCACTATTCTTCGTTATATCCTTTATAAATACACTTATTTCTTATTTCAAGTCATCTTCAAACCACTTTAAATTACTCTGCACAATTACATGTATATAATTTATGGAAGTAATTGGATTCAAATGATACAAGGCATATTTCATAAACAGTCAAAAACCTGTCTAGTCAGGTCTGAACAATGCGTGATCATTTCACCTTGTTTCAAACAAAACACCGTCCAGTCAATCAGTGACTAATTACCGGACTTTGTATACAATCGAGATAGTATGATATTTACTCAGAATGAATCAGAAAAATTAACAAATTTGAAGATATTCAAGGGTCTGATCAATAAAAATAAAACAAAATAAAAAAAATCAGTAAAAGCTCGATAATGAGACCACCTTTGGAACCCGAAAAATCGGTTGTAATAATGAAGTGGTCTCATTATCAAGTTAAATTATAGGAGAGTTATTGGAAGCCGGTCCGAAATTAAGTGGTCGTTACAACAAGGTGTTGCTGTATTGAGGTGGTCGATATTTTAGGTTTCACCATATTAGAAATGTAACAATCGAGAAGTAATACAGGTATACTTTATACATGAGCCAAAATCTTTGAATAAGACAATGAATTAAGTACAGGATAGTGAAACAAGAAGTCATCAAGCATAGAACAAATATACAAGTTGCAGCAAACAAAGTAATAATATTCTTACATTGTTCACAGTTTTTTCCCCAGAAGCCGGTCTCACATTTGCATTTGTATGTTCCGTATGCTTCACGACAGGTTCCCCTTACACAAGGATTTCGTAGACAAGGATAGGCAACCTTCATAGATAATATATCTACAGATGGTGGCGGAGTTAAACTGTCCGGATAACCAGACACTGGAACTGGCGGTATTACTGTCACAGGGTGTTCGACATTCCGTGCCCAGTTAACATTCAGATTCATACCCGTCCTGAATCTGCTTGCACCCATTGTATCAGTTTTGTCAAATGTATGTCTTTGTTTCATATCATTGTGGTTCCATCCAGTAGGGGTATTGCCCGCATCCCTTGATTTCGGCTTTTCGAAAGTATGCTGGCGGTTCATGTTCTTTCCTGCACCAAATCTTCTTGTTTCTACTGAATGAGATTTATCAAACGTTTCTATGGGATATTTCTGGTAGGTTGGGTTATAATCAGCAGAAGTTCCAGCTCCAGTGATTCTTTGTATGTGTTTGATCCCTTGAGGTGCTTGGCCCCGGGCTGGATTCAACAACTCTGGATAAGGCATTTCTCCAGCTGCGCCAACTACGCCCGATAGCCCAGCAGAATTACGTTGGTCTGACATCTGTTGAATGTTTGTCGATTGTGGCGATAATGGTGTAACTGGAACTTGATGATTGTTGACGTTATTCCATGAGTTAGGCTGAGATCTCAAATTAGCCAGAGATTCAGCCGTGGGTCCATTCTTCTTAGCATATTTCGTTGTTTCACCAATTACGTTCCGGCGAGAATGTACTGGTCCGTGATAAAAGTTATTTTGATAATGGTTGTCGACTGTTGTGCTTACCTTCTTACTTTTCTTATTCTGTGTCCAAGGCGCGTTTCTGTTTCGTGCCGAAAAGGTATTCTCTTTGGCATTAAGTATTCCAGTTTTATCTCGCAGACCTCTGGAAACAGGCTCCGCATTGTTATTATGTGTCATCGCATCAATGAAATCAGTACTGAGTCTGTTGGACCCACCCGTATGTACATTCATTACTGAAGGATTGGCATTTGTGTTTGCATCAGTCTGATACAAATCTAGATTTTTCGTTGGCAAATTTGAGCCAGATGGAATCCTTGCTGTGTTTGGTAAGGTATTTGGTGTAAGACTGTTTGGTACGTCCTGCATGCGGTTCCTATCTAAACCCGTTTGCGCTGCATTAGATGGGTATGAATTTTGTTGTACTGGGCGATTTTTCTCTATGTTTTCAGAAGCGTCAGAGTGTAAGCCACCGCTTCGTTGATTTCCTGTAATATCGTATGTGTCAGATTGTACTCGTGAATTGATTACTTGCAAAACACGCTGTCTTTGAGCCTCGGTCAAAAATTCAAACTGACTGTGTAGTTGTGGTGTGAGAATTTGGTTTGCAGCAGGACTGTACGGATCCACATATCCTGGATTTTCCAAATAATTTGGTGCTGATTTGTTGGACCTATGATTGTTATCCACATTTAGGTTAGTGTGTTGTGAGTTATAAGTCAATCCTACACCACTGGGTCCAGTGTTCCGTGAGGCTGTATTTGTATCATGCTGACCCGAAGGCAAATGTGGTGGTAATATGTATTCTTGATGTGTTCTAGGGTTATATTTTTCTGCAGAAGGAATGCCTGAATATGATTTGTCCGGAGCAGCATTAGGAACATTATGCGTGTTTGATTGGCTTTGGTGTTTTTCTTCCATACCCGATGGTTTATTGATGTGCTGATGGTGTCCTCCAACATCGTGGGGCGAATCAAGTGCATAACCTGCATCAGGATTACTAATTGCCGAGTTAGATGACTGTGTATTATGATTGTGTTGGCTCAGGAATTGTTCCTCAACATTAGGTTGTCGATCAGGAGTGTACTCTGTAATGACAGGTCTACTATTATGGTGGCCCTGCAAACCACTGTAGGTTTGAGAGTGAGATTCAAAATTATTATTGTTTTCCATTGACTGTGGCGCAGCATTCAATGGCGCCCTACGGCCATATACTTCTAGTACGCGTGTATTCAATGTTTGGTCGATATTTTTAGCTGATGCTATTGTCGTACTTTGGAAGTCTTGATTACGCTTAGGAACATTGCTATTTGGTGTATTTATGTTTTCATTTGGAGAATGGTGTTGATGTTGGTCAGCCATACCATGCGGCTCAAAAATTTGGCGCGAAGCACTAGATGGCGTAGAGGACAAACCTGCCACATTCATTTCCGTCCAACCACCATTAACTCTCTGAGCAGATGCTTGTTGGTTGATGGGATCCCAATTATTTGTTCCCTTGATGTTCGGCTTCACATGTACATGGGCAGAAGTGTTCGTCTGTCCTGGAAGCTCAGATATGCCTAATGTTGCGAGTATTCCTTGGGATTCTGAATTGACATTAGGCATTTGTATGCCTTGTTGGTCAACATTGTTTGAAACTTTCGGGTTGTATTTTGATTTTGATGACGAAGTTTCTGTAACATCCGAATGTCCAAAACTCCAATCATGACCTTTAGGGAAATGCGTATTCTGGAGGTCAGGTTGTGAGACAAATTCTGCCGTGTGCACTGACGGTAACTTAGATGTACCGGCTGTAATATCCTTTTCCTTTGGCAAAGATTGTACTGGCGGCGAATTTGTTGGTTCATTTGACAAACGAGAGGGTGTATTGCATTGAGTATTACATAAGTCTGCTGTACAGCATCGTATACTGCACTTCCCGCCTGTAATAAAAAGTAATAGATAGTGTTTATAATACCATATAATACTGTTCGTAAATATAATGAGCTGATGTCGTTCAAATGTCAAAATTTAAATTTCATAAACCGTAAAAAAGTAAATAAAACACTTTGTTGTTAGTTTATGCTATTTAATAAATAATAACATTTACATGGTCACATAGAAGACAAGAATAAACTGCAGACGATAGGATACTCCCCATCAGTTAAAATCATCATGAACGGATTTAAAAAGAAAATATGTTGCAACTTAAATGAAAGATGTGGGGGTTCTGAAAGTGGTCTCCCTATTGAGGTTTTACTATATTTCAGAAAAGGCTAGTAAAAAAAAGCTTCCAAACTGATAAGGATTGTCCATAAAAGCGATTTTCCGATAGAATGGAATGAGTAGAGGGGGTACTTAAGAGAGAATTAAATATTTCAGAAGATTACATGAGTATTACATGAAGATTACATGAAGATTACATGTAGTATGTATATGTGGACATTGCGCGTTCTGTCTTAACAATAAAGGGATTACATGTAGGAAGAGACATATTAAGTGACTCTGGTGAATGTTAAATCCACGACCCTCACCATAACAGCACATTCATTGTCATTATGTTGTAACATTTATTGCATGCCTTCATCAACTGCAATATTTTTCTGGCCATGAGAGGGTATACATTTGGTTCAATATCACCATTATTAAATACCAGGTATTTAAACATGCACTGACAATTTTGATGTAACTTGCATCTAATTAGCAATCTGCATAAGGCATAATAATATTGTATAAGGCAGAAACTATTAAATGTTACAGGTGCAATGTAACAACATGATTGTCAGCAAAGGTAATTGTAGAACTGAACTGTCCAAATAAATTAATTTCTATGATTTAATCAATCGCGGTCTGACAAGTCATATACCTTACTTTATTGTCATGTTTACAGTATCTTAATATCAATTACATCATTTTCATATTTTTTTATAAAATAAATTATCCTGTCTGATATCCATACACCAGGACAGGTAGAAGTTAATAATTCATTACATTCACTCAGTTGCTGCAATTCATTTTATAGAAATGGCCTAAACATTTTTCAAAACTTGTCTATATTACATTTTGATAGACAGTTTGTGGCCTTGCAATGTGCATGAATATGACAAGCAAGAATGTTTATGTCATGCATAATGTGCGAAACTGCCTCATGTCATTTTATTCACAGTAAAAAAACAACTCATAAGATTTTCTAAGAAATAATTTAACACCCATGTTTGTCAAACTAAAGAAAAGATGTGAGAAGTTTGATGTCTGAAAATATTCACATCATACATAAGTCCAGTTAATATTTGATATAAATATTTACAAAATGTTTTCATTGATATTTTATCCAATCGGAATAAATGTCTTTATAGCTGCAGCGATTGTATACTAAACAAATAATAATAAATATAGCAATAATGATAACAATGATAATGATGACGATGATAATTATAACAATGATAATGATAACAGTAAAGATAATGATAACAGTAAATATAATGATAACCGTAAAGATAATGATAACAATGATAATGATAACCGTAAAGATAATGATAACAATGATAATGTTAACAGTGATGATAATTATAATAGTAATGATAATAGTAATGATAATGATAATAATAATAGTTCAGTAATTTTTACAAAAATGAACAGATCACCAAGAATGAAAAAACTTTCTTATCCTAAAACCTCTCTAATACAAACATTCTTGTCAGTCCAAACAAGTTCAGATTAGAAAGGTTCTACATGTAATAATTAATATAAAACTGCGATCAGAACTGATCCATTAATGAGAAATATGCACTTATTCTGTACTGCAAACTTACCATTTACAGCAGTGCCTACTTTCTGGCCCATGAACATGGCATATATGTTGTTGTACTCCATAAATTGTCTGTTACAAATCTATATAAAGTGACAAAAAGTAATCACAATGTTAATTTAACAGGAATACACGTTGGCTATCATTTTACATATTATCTTACATATTTTTATTAATCGGTAGTAAGTACATATGATGCATTTGTGAACTTCAGCTATTCAAGCAGGAAACTGCTGTTGCTTGTAATTACTATACGTCTTCAACTAATTGTGTACCGGTAAGAGTTAAGTTAAATCTATAATTGGCTTTTATGAATAAATTATATACATTGTGCAATTTTGTTCACACCGATTAAGTTAAAATTAGAAAATAATAAACTAAAAGGGACATGTTAAGGGAATATTTTTACATTCTGAAGGGTCAAATTGCTGTACATTCAATGTTATTTCTATGTTTAATCCACGTATCAAAACATAACATGTGCGCATAACACAAATTTTTTATATTCTTACAATATTATAATGATTATTATAACGAACGAACGAACGAACGAACGAACGAACGAACGAACGAACGAACGAACGAACGAACGAACGAACGAACGAACGAACGAACGAACGAACGAACGAACGAACGAACGAACGAACGAACGAACGAACGAACGAACGAACGAACGAACGAACGAACGAACGAACGAACGAACGAACGAACGAACGAACGAACGAACGAACGAACGGATGGTATATGATTAATGAGCATAATATATGCACAATAATAAAAATATATAATAAATAATGAACTTCCGGTAATGGCGGTAGCGCGAATTTTTCATCGCTCCGACAAAATTCTGTGAAAAAAAAATATTTACAAGTCAGTTTGGATTACAATTTACCAGGAAATTAGTTCGATAGTTCGATATTGGTGGAAAATGAGTGCAAACAATATAAGTGAGGCGGACGATGATGAAATGGAGTATAATTGTGAGATTTCTAATCGTTTTGATGTTGGCGCGATTCAGCGCAAACAATGGCGGACTACGGGGAAGAGAAGGAGATCCAGTAATAATCTATCAGTGGAGCAGTTTGCTAAATTGGATAATGATGAAAAACTTATAAGTCTATTTGAGAAATTGTCAGTGAATTCCTTAACGCTGGATAATGTTGAAACGAAACAAAGTAAGTGCCTCGATCAAATGGATGAACTTGGTGATAAACTGGATATTACACGCCAGCGTGTACGCAGTATTGAGCGAACAGTGGATTTTCATACGAGAAAACTAAAACTCCTATCATATAAATCTATAGACATTGAAGCTAGAGGTATGAGAAACAATTTGATATTTTATGGGATAAGTGAATTTATGTCATATGATTGTAAGACTATTGTTTTGAACTTTCTACAAGATGAACTACTTATTGACACCTCAAACATATTCATACAAAGAGCACATAGACTTGGTCAAATTAGGTCAACACAACGTACAAATGGACACCGCTATGATGCAAAAAGACCAATTATAGCCTGTTTCGTGGACTATAATAACACAGAGTTAATCCTATCTAAGACACGTTTGCTTAGAGGTACACCATTTAATATAGATCGGCAATACCCGGTAGAAATTACTCAAAGTCGTAAAGCATTGTACGAATCACCAGAGGCAAGACAAGCTCGTAGTTCTAGGAAGAGAGTGTTGATAAAGTATCCTGCAAAACTTTATATTGATGGTGAATTGATATGTGATAAATTCCCAGACTGGTTTAGTGTCTTGAAGGAAAGTAGGTTAGATGGTCTGAATGAACATATCAGCAACGAAATACCCTGTGTAATCAATAATGATGAAAATAAACGAACCTACTCGACTGATACCATCAAAGATAATGATGAAAGCCACTCACCTGTGTTTAAAACACCCGCACGTAGTAACATCCAACCAAAAAAGAAATGTAAAACAGTCCAGAATCCATCAACACAATCCAGTGAACAATCAGATGATGATACCCAAAGTGCACCTTCAGTAACTGAAGGTTCTATAAACCCTATAAAACGTACAGCTCGTCGTGCGACCAGAGGCCGTAGCAAAACAGTGTCCCCAAATAAAAACTCAAAAAATCCAAATAAGGTCAACCAGAAAAGAAATAAACCAACGTCCTTCAGCCAGACGGCTTCTACCAGTAAATCATGTGGTCATAATTCTTCCAAAAATACAAGTGTCCGGAGTGTACATACAGATTCAGGTTCTAAAAATAGCCACGGAAGAAACCAGAATAGTGACTGTCCGAGTGATACAGACGATCAGTGTTCTATAAATAGCCAGAGGGAAATACCAGATCGGGTAGATTGTCAATAGGATAGGTATGAGGAAAGTGACTTAAAATTTTGTACGCTAAATGTGCAAGGACTGATAGGAAAATCTTATAATAAATTAGAATCCCCAGAAGTGAAGAAATTATTTAATGACTATGACATTCTGCTATTTTGTGAAACCTGGTTAGATGATAGCTTTAATTGCGCTGTAAACGGCTTTTCACACTATATTTTAAATCGTGACATGAAAAATTCATCTGCTAGAAGAAATAGCGGGGGGATAATAGTTTATGTCACTGATAAGATAAGTCCAGGGTTTGAATTATTGAAACATGTACATGACTCTATGATATGGTTCAAGCTTGATAAATCGTTGTTTAATTTTGATAAAGATGTCATTATGTGCTTATCTTATATTATTCCAACAGGCAGTAGTCGTGAACATTTTATTGGTGAAAATTTATTTGATTGTATAACTGATCATATAATAGATCTTAATACTAGATTTCACGAGAATTGTTATTTTGTTTTGACAGGCGATTTGAATAGTAGGGTCGGTCAGTTGAAAGACTATGTAGAAAATGATCACTTGTTTATGTCTGACTTTATATATGATGATTATTTAGAAGACCGTGAGTTACCACGGGTTTCTAAAGATATGTTTGTAAATGAAAACGGTAGATTATTAGTGAATTTTTGTAAAAGTACTGGTCTGAGAATAGCTAATGGCCGTGTCATGCAGGATAAATTCATAGGTAATTATACATGCGTAAAATCAACGGGCTCCAGTGTTGTAGATTATGTTATTTGTAACCCGTCATTATTTCCATACTTTACCTCGTTTTTAATCCAAGAACCAAATATTATATCAGACCATTGTATTGTCTCATTTTCATTGAAATGTAAAAGCATTATTGAAGCTCCTTCATACATGCATGATGAATATGAAAAGGTTACTCACCGCTATGTATGGAAAAATGGTTCCAAAGATTTGTATGTAAATGCCTTACAAAATGAAATGTTTATTTCAAATCTCAATGAATTGACTGATAATATTGTTAATGTACACTGCGGTGAAGACTTGAATGAAAATTTGTCAATATTTTATGATGTCTTTGGTAAAGTCTGTGACCCAATATGTAAAGTTGACGTTTATCATGCCAAACATTTCAATAGTACGAAACGGTACAACAAACCGTGGTTTGATAATGAATGTTTGAGTATGAGGAAACAATTTTATGATCATTTAAACAATTTTAGACAATGCAAATCAGAAGAAAATAGAAGTTTATTCTGTCACAGTAGAACTTTATATAAAAACACTATTAGGAAGAAAAAAATGGCGTTTGATGAGTCAAATACAGCAAAACTTAATTCTTTGAAATTGAAAAATGCAAAAGAATACTGGAAATTATTAAAATCGACCTATGTTAATACTGATTGTAAAATTACGATGTCACAATTTGAAAATTATTTCAAGGCTATTAACGACCCAGAGTCAGTATTTTTTCAGCCTGATGAGGATATTTTACGTTTTAATGATGTTGTTACAAACGAAATTCAAATAATGTTTGATGAGCTTAATGTACCTTTTACTGAAAACGAAATTAAAAACGCTTGTAAAGAATTAAATAATAATAGATCTGGTGGATCAGATTTTGTTTTGAATGAAATGTTCAAATATGGATATCATATAATTGGCAATTATATAACTATACTTTTTAATAAAATTTTTACAATAGGTTATTTTCCACCTGCATGGACTGAAGGCTATATTGTTCCTTTGTTTAAGAAAGGTAACCGAAATAGTCCAGAAAATTATAGAGGCATCACGATTTTGAGTACGTTTGGAAAACTTTTCACTCGGGTCTTGAATAACAGATTGAACAAGTGGGCCGAAAATTATGATATTTACATTGAATCGCAAGCGGGCTTTCGAAAAAATATGAGTACGGTAGATAATATATTTGTTTTAGATGGATTAATCAATCACTTTATTAATAATAAAAAGGCTCTCTATGCATGTTTTATCGATTTTACTAAGGCTTTTGATTATCTTGTAAGAGAAAATATATTTTATAAATTATTTCAAGTTGGTGTCTCTGGCAAAATGTTGAATATTATTAAATCTTTATATTCTAATGTAAAATCTAGGGTTAAATTCAAGAACGAATTAAGTAATTGTTTTGATTGTTACTTAGGTGTAAGACAAGGCGACTGTTTGAGTCCTTTTTTATTTGCAATGTACGTGAACGATTTAGAAAGTTACATGTCATTGAACGGTTTTAAAGGTATAGACTCGGGTTTATTGAAACTATTTTTACTGCTTTATGCAGACGATATTGTAATTTTTGCTGATAGTGAAAATAATCTTCAGGAGGGTCTAAACATCATATGGGAATATTGTGAAAAATGGAAATTGGTAGTTAATGTTCAAAAAACTAAAATATTGATTTTTAAGAAAGGTAGGAAAATAAACCATAGGATTTTTACTTATAACGATAATGTTGTTGAAATAGTCACACAATTTACTTATCTTGGCATTGTATTTACCACCAACGGATCTTTTGAGAAAACATTTGACGCATTAAGTGGACAAGTTATGAAATCAATTTTTAAAATGAAAATGTATCTGAATAAATTTCATAATATAAGTGTTAGTCACTCTCTTGATATTTTTGATAAGTTAATATTACCTATCTTAAATTACGGTTCTGAGATATGGGGTTTCTCGGAAGCTAGGAAACTAGAAAATATTCAGTTACAATTTTGTAAACAACTCCTAGGAGTAAAACGACAAACACAAAATAATTTTATTTATGGCGAACTTGGTAGAGTACCTTTAAAAACAAGAAGATTATTGTCTATTGTACGTTACTGGACTAAAATTATGAGAACTGATAATAGTAAACTGATTAAACAAACGTACAATCTTTTGTTAAACGATATTGAAGAAAAACCTTATTTAGTAAACTGGGTATCAAAAGTTAAATTTTTATTACAGTCCACTGGTTTTTATTATGCTTGGTTGAATCAAGGCGTTGAGAATTGTAAGTTATTTTTGCATCTTTTTTCACTTAGAGTTAATGACATATATATACAAAATTGGAATGCCGAAATAAACGAGTCATCCCGTGCCAGTACATACCGTTTATTTTCGAAATTTGAATTTAAATCATATTTTAACCTTATTAACATACCAAAATATAGAGTTGCTTTTACCAAATTAATAATGTCAAGTCATAGATTAGAAGTCGAAATGGGAAGATGGAATAGATTATTACGAGAAGATCGGAAATGTAAATTTTGTGAAAAGTTAGAAGATGAATTTCATTTTGTATTAGAATGTTCTTTGTATTTGAACCTAAGAAAAAAATATATTGATGGTTATTTTTGGAAACGTCCAAACATACCTAAATTCATTGAACTTTTTACATCTGTTGACTTAAATACCATTCAAAACCTTGCTGTTTATATTTACAAAAGTTTTAGGTTACGAGATAGTTTTGTTTATGTTTAATTTTTCTTTCACTCTTGACTATTGTTTGTATGTGTCTCGCACTTTTCTCATTATATTTATATATGTGCGCCATTACCAATGTAATATTTGGAATGTTTATATCATTCCCGTTATAATATAACGTATCTATGTTATATTCATATACATGTAAATAACTTGTAAACTGTTGGGCTTCATGCCTTATGTTTATCGAATAAAGCTATGTATCTGTATCTATCTGTATAATAGAATACATACAAACAAGAGATATGCTGTAGATTTACACATATCATTAAATCTATAATTTGTTTATCTTCCTAAAAAAGAAACAGAATCTTACATGTTCTTGTTCACATTTTGTTTGATACTTAGGCTGGTGTGTAGTGGTATCTATTGTCTTCAATAACATACAAACCTACAATAAGAACAAAATAAGACACTGCACGTGAATATCAACAATTCTTTTCAAATTAAGTGTGTCTACATAAAGTTCTTTTCGTACTTAAGGTATGTAAGTTTATGAAGCAAATACACGGGTGTTATTTTAATGCAAAGTTCTGTTTTTGAATTAGAGATTGACATAGTACCTAGGAAAGTAGATGAACATTTTATCTGATATAAATATTAATTGATAATGATGTAGAAACGTGCATTAACTGTGGTTCTACTTAAAAACAACAATCTCACAAAAAACTAGCTTACCTCGTTCTGCCTACACACTCTGAGTTTGTTGCAACTTTCTACACTGTCTTGATTTACGCAATCAGAACATATCGGTCCTCTGTTGTTAGAGAAACCTATAATTGACATCATATTTAAATTAACAATATTATGGACATTAATTCATCAATCATTCGCTGTACCTCTCAAAATTGACACACAAGACTAAAAACCTAACTTCTGACTAAACTGAACCAAATACATGGTGGCGGTAAATCATTCACAACTACTTCCGGTCTCTGACTAGTAATCACAAGCGGTAAGTTCAAATTCTATCCGGGACAAGACAAATTCCACACATGAAGCAGCTATTATGCTGACCTATAGAGTCAGTGGTATCCTTGGGTCCTTCCACCACTGTAAGTCTGGAAAAGTTGCCAAATCATGACCATGGCTATCGGTGCGATGTTAAACCCCATTGAAAACGAAGGTGACCACATCTTTCTAAATACAAAAAAAAGTTTTCATGTGACGCATGTGATGATATGGTATATTTACCGTTGCTATGACATCCAATACTGTTGCAAAGCTGTGTTTCACAACAATTTGAGCAAAGAACGGGATCATTGGCTGTCCGTCCATATCCATTCGCCATTACCGGATTACCAAACATGTCTACTGAATAACGATTGTTTGCGCCTGCTTCAACATGTCGTCTGCTGATTGGTTTCAAACCATTACATTGCTGTGTAAAATAATTTATACACTGAGTAATGTTGTGTAGAATTTCATTTGTGTAGAATTTCATTCTAAGATGTGTCAGCAATTAACGCAATACTCGTACACTTTCTCAGTTTAGCTAAATGCTGCACGTATTATTGCTTATTGGTGAACATTTATATCATACCTTAATATGTTCTTTACAATCATAATTGCTGAGATTTTACTAGTAAATGAATGAGAAAAGTTTCGGCGCTCAGTTTACATTCCTACATCATGCACCATGTTTTAGAACAAATTTTTACTAGTATACCATTTGCTCAGAACAATCTTGCTAATTATGTACCGAATAAATCACAGTTTGTTCTATTTGGACACTAAACAAGCTTTAACGCTATGAAAATGTCTAATACTCTATTATGAAGCACAGTTTTATGTTTACTACATTCTTAAAATTGTCTGTTTAATTATTAAGTTAAACAAAGAGATATTTTTCATTAAAAACTTTTTTTAATAGGATAAATTAATTATCAGTGAAAGTATTGTTATCATCTTCACTAGTTTTGATGCTCAACGCAACTTGTTCTAAAATCACATAAAAGTTTTTTTTATAATTTAGTAAATATACAAGTCTCATTAATGCTTTGTTATACTTGAAGAATGTAAATCTTGTCATTAAAATGGTTGTATTCTATCATAAATATTTCACTGAAAAGTGTCAGAAACATTAAAACTACTATGTTTTTCTGCGGCTCCCTAGTCTTGTCATAAATAAAGAAACTTTCCATATGTTGGTCTACTGTTGTTTATATAATGTTTGTATAATGTTTTTTTTTATTTTGTTTGAATTTCCGGGTTTCTGTCTAGATTCTTACCAGATTTGCCAAACAAGTTTCATTGTAATTCAAACATTGTGACCACGTGAATAAAATGCTTGTAAGATATTCTTACTAAAATGTGGAGTTTTTTTTCAGTTTTGTGCATCATTTACCACAAATGTATTACATAATTTACCACAAATGTATTACATAATTTACCACAAATGTATCACATCATTTACCACAAATGTATCACATCATTTACCACAAACGTATCACATAATTTCTAAATGACCACTTAAGTTTTTGGTAAATAGGAAGACAACCGGCGTACACATTATATCGAAATTTTCACATCTTTTAATACTTTCTACTTGCTAGGTTTTCCTTGAATTTCATTGGCGTAACTGAGAACTTCAGTCGTAACAATTGATTTATTAATATCATTCTAAAAAGTATCCAATAAGAGACCATATAATAGTATTTATAACATCACATTTAATCTTGTGGCCGTTTAGAAATGTTGCTGAGTGTACACATATTTCACATTTAGCTGAGAGTATCTCCTTAGGGTAAGTTAATACTGGTTAGTATACAGTTCAGGAAAACTGGTTAGATGAACCGGTCGCCGTATATAACTAAAAATTGTTGAAAAACGGAGTTAAACCCAGTGACAATAAGTCACATAAAACAAACAGTAAAAAAATTTACTGAGAGTATCTACAACAATATCTAACATTTGAATTCATTACTTAGTGTCTTTAGTTCACACATTTCATATCATATCAAAAAACGGTTTTGAATTATGTAATATGACTTCAAACATTTAATAAATGCAAAGTTTAATTTTAAATTTACCGATACAAACAATGACCTGTAAATAAAGTACAGTAAAATCCCACATAGTGACCACCTCAATATTACAACCACCTTGTTATAACGACCACTTATTTTCAGACTGGCTTTCAATAACTCCCGTATAAATCAACTTGCTAATGTGAGAACCTCGTTTTTACGACCTATTTTTTCGATGGTCTCATTTATGAAGGTTTTACTGTATCGTATTTATTTCATTCAGAGCACTTACCGCAGTCTCTCTACACCCTAGATCATAGGTAACTTCACCTCTGGATGAAAGGAAAGCCTCAATAAAACATCTCTGAAACAGAAGAATGTATTTTACAGTAAAACCTCAAATAGCGACAATTTCGACATTACGACCACCTTATTATAACGATCCCTTATTTTTGGACCGGCTTTAAATAACTCCATTTTAATTCAACTTGATAATGGGACTACGTCATCATTACGACTGATTTTTTGGGTCCAGAAGGTCGCATTATCTGAGTATAACTATATATAACAGTATGCGGAGAATACTTCATATCAAAGATTTTATTTTGTTCACTAACTACTTATCTATGCATGTCATTAACACCACAGGGACGCTGAGGCAGTCTTACAAATTGAATCGAAATTTACAACATAATTTCAAATGTATCGTTTTCTGTATGAATAACCAAATAAAATAATTTCATTACATCATATTGAAATATCAGATTTACCAGGAACAATGACACACAAACACACAAAAAACAAGGAAGATCTTTTAAAATGTTCTTCAATTTTTGAAGTATACAACAATACAGTTTTTTCGGCATTTGAAGTCGTACCAATTTCTGAAATAAGTTCGGTCCGTAGAATATTTTTGTACCGTTATCAGCAACCCATTCCTTCCATTTTAAGCTTTTGCTTTTAGCAAGAATTATTTATACAGCTTGTTTTTCTGATGTTACACATTTCATACTCTTGAAAAAGAAAACTTACCTCAGTAGACAGACATTTCTGAAATTTGTTACAATCAGTTGGTTTAGACACATCATTACATTGTAAGCAGAAAACATCAGCTGTCAGTATGAAAAAGAAACAACATTGACCTGATCAGTTAAGATACATTATTGCCATTCTGTATCGACATGTCAGGTCCATTGGACACAGATCTTGATCTTAATGTTGAGAATTTATGTTTATCCTTCATAAACCTAGGTATGTAAAAGCAGACGACAATACAAACAGTGGGGAGACTGGAAAACCTGTTTCAAGCTGCTTTTGGGAGTCCTCCGTGATTAAGTAGTTATATGTCTGACTTGAAATCACTAGAACACACGGGTGTGATTTTTAAGTCCCACCAGGACTAAACATCGAGCAACACTCTGAATTTCAAAAAGATTTATTTTCATTATCATCGTCGGCATATTTTCTTTGTTTAAATGTTTTGGGTATATCCTAGTTAGTTTATTTAGATGATTTATCTTGCGGACACTGACTGTATTTAATTATTAGATAACGCAGTTAGATCTACTTTATATACATGTAAATATATACAGCATAATTTGTACCACCACTGATCAATTATCCTGACGAGAACTCTGGGGAGAAAGGGACCGCCATTCACAAAGGTAGCGCAACAATACTTCATAATTATGTGTGGAAGATTTCCAGCTATCTTACGTGGTTCTACTCAAATGTACAGCTTCAAATTGTCTTCTTCCTCCGCTAAAGCTAGAAAAGTCACGTGCATTAATATCTTTTAGCTCATCTAGCGAAATAAGAATATATAATTGTCACTTACCATTTGTTACATGAATTATTTGCGCCACAATGACCACGGAGATAAACATGATGACGATATAACTAGAGAATCCACATGTTGGAGCTGAGAACATAGTAATTTCTCTTACAAACTACGTCTCTGGAAGTATGAATAAATAACGCCTGTATGTGTAATAAGTTTCGAAACCGGACTCATCAACTTTCCTTTATTAACACATTACAGTCAAACCTGTGTACAAAGGACACCCTGCTGAATGCACCAAAGTGTCCTTTGTAGACAGATGTCCTTTGTTGGCAGGTGTGATGAAGTAGCGTATAAAATACAAAGTTCTCACTAAGAATGATATTTGTGTACTGCTTCTTGCGGTATGTTAGTCAATGTAAGTGTTCAACATTATCTATTACATTAATTACTTTATGAAATGTATCTAATGCTGAAATTGTGGGCATTGCATAAATATATCAAATGTTTAAATGTGGCTATTGTTACAATTCGTGCCGAGCATTGTTTTAATTATAAAAACATGTTTACGTAATAGTTTATAAACAATGAAATAATTTTTGAAAATGAAAATAAATCTTTAACATAATGCCGTACTTTGCCAGATACAGTAGAACCTCTCTAACCTGGACTTGTTCGGACAGACAAACTTGTTCGGATTAGAGAAGTGTCCGGACTAGTGGGATTTTTCACTCTTGGTGACCTAAGCATTTTATTTGTGGATTTCACATTCTATCATCAGATTACCATGGAAACACAGTTAATAATACAATATTCGATGTTTTTTTTTTATTCTGAATTTTATCATAGGAATAGTCGAATGTATTGTTACGTACAATTACATATACTAACCAATACTAACTTATCCTTCCACAAGGAGCCGGCAACTTCCCCACATATGGAGGAAAATCGACATTTTGTCAAATTTTCACAGAAGGGTATGACCTGTCGCGACCGAGATTTGAACCCGGATCGCCGGGTTACAAGTCCTGCTCCTATAAACCGAAATAAAAACATTCACTACTCACCTATCTCTATCTCCTTTACTTAATTATCTCTTGACTTAAAACTCCAGCACTTTGCCGTTACCTTGTTACCACGAACTTTATCTTGTTTTGTGGTTTTATAATGTTAACATAATCCTCCTCTGACTACCAATGAATAAACTGACAAAATGTTTCATTCTCATGTAGACATAAATGAATTAATATAATTCTGTCAAACTAGAATGCTCTTACTGTCATATGTTTATCTAATTGCTATTAAGAATATTATTACTTCATAAACTTCAAAGTCCGTTCCTCGGAACGATGTGTTTGTAGTACAGTGATTTTGTTTTTCTAAATTTTCAGAACTACTTTCACCTCACTAAAAAGGGGAAGACAGCGCGATAAATGATAAAAAAGTGGGGGGAAAATCGGTAAGAATAGCACTTTAGGGGAAAATTTAGACTGTTTTTGGCTTAGGGGGGAAGTACCCGTATTTTACCAAACATTGCACGAAAGAATCACTGTAATATCAATAATAAGTCAGCAATAAGGTGGCTTCATGACAATGTGTTTGTTTAAAATATTGCAGATAGACGTTTCTTTCTAAACATCTTATATATGTACACGTCGTAGAAAGTAATGACGAACACAACCTGTTTTCCTACATTAATGGATTTGTTGTATCGTAAAATCACATATTTTTCGGACCTGGCCTTACATTGTCATGCATTTTACGTTGTACGTTAAATTACAATGAAATTCTGTCAAGTGCTCTAGCTGAGATTAATTTGTCATGCGGTAAAATGAATGATTTGATTAATGCTTGTGGAATAATTTTACGCTCGGTCTATACTGTAACCTTATACACTGAGCCGAATTTCCAAACGTCAGCTTCACATTTTATAGCACCAGAAAAAATCATTAAACTTGGTTGTTTGTTTTTTTAACACGTGGACTTTTGATGTATATTCAATCCAACAATTTTTTGAATGCTCCATTTCTATGGATAGATCAAATGTATGGCAAAAATGAATAATTTCGGTCGGTCCAAGAATAGAGTGTTATACGGTGTCCGTTTAGAATTTAACTCAGTGTGTACAACAAAACAACCCGAGATCTCCGTACAAACATCCGGTTTGATGCTTATTTGCGATGCTCCCCTTGCCCCCCCCCCCCAAAGTGTAATACAATAGCTTATGACTTGTTTAACATACTGGCTATCATAGGAAAATAACCAGCAAGTGATGTTAGTGTAAAATAGACAAAACGCAAGTAATCGAAATTAATTTGATTCTAGAAATAGCTGAAACCTTTTATGATATGGTTTATTGTTATCCATTATTGACCATAAAATTGCTGTGTACCATTAAAATTTTGAGGTCAGTAGGCCTATATTAAGCAAAAATGGAAGATTTGCCTGGGGATTTGAACCCAAGACGCATCACACTGAGGTGAACATGATACAACCAAACAACACGTTAAAATAACTGGATGTTGTAATAATGGATTGTTTTAAACCATGTTGTCAGCGCTAATTAGTACGGATTTACATAATCATGACACTTTTATGATTAATACAAGACTACATTAGATTATTCTGATTAATAGGAACACAGCGAACTTGTTGTTTTAAGCATACATAATATTATAATATTATACGAGGAAATAGATACGCAGAATTATTCAAATTAGCATAATGCATTCAAATATTTCATTTTAATTTACTTTTAATTATTTTGATTAAAAAAGTAATCATAGACAAATGTATCATGTCAGTGTAAAGTATTGTCTGATAAAAGCGATTAATTTATAACCAAATATTTTGATTTCAAATTAATATAAATGTAAGGAATCCAGATAGCGCTATTGCATGCTTTGTTATAGAATTAAAAAATGTGCAAATATGAAATTTCTTGATATTTTGTTTTGTTATATCAACCATATCATTTTGCCTAACCGTCTATATGTTTTACTGTTGTAAATATTTGTAAATATGTGTAAGATTTATGTTTTGTTATAAAAGTGACTTATTGGCCCAACGTGGTCGGGTGTGTTGTTAATATTCATTATGTACATTGTTGTATTAACACGTGTCCGCCCGTCCGTCTGTCTGTGAAATAAATCTTTTTCCCGTTGTTTCTTTTCTTAACATAATGGCAATCGGACTTTTGACTTATATTCTACCATCCCTAACTGGAGTTGTCGTTTCCAATATATGCAGGGTGTGTTTTCAGACCTGCCTGTAATATAACTCTGCTGCAACGATGAATGGAGCTTTGTGTGAATCTCCACGCCGATTTCATTAAATAATGAACTACGTTAATGAATTATATCGCTTTAATCTGTGGAGAGTATTTTTACATTTTTATGTGACATTGTCGCTGTGATTCTAACCAGTTTTCTTGGGCTGTATTCTAACCAGTACTAACTTACCCTTCTACAAAGGAGCTGGCAAATACTCCACATATGGAGGAAAATCGGCATTTTTGTCAAATTTTCGTAGAAGGGTATGACCTGTCGCGACCGGGATTTGAACCCGGATCTCTGGGATGCGAGTCCAGTGCACTAACCACTGTACAACGGCTAAGCTCATCATACCAAAATAATTATATCCTACGTAGTTTGCGATCGTAATAAAGAAGTAATTCTGAAATGAATTTCAGAAAAAAAATCTTTGAACAGTCACAATTCCCAAGTTATTAAATTACATATTTAGTAAAATAGGAGAAGTTTACTGTTTCGGACAAATGGTTTAATCATGTGATGATTTGGACAGTCAAATTAAGCCCAAATAGATCATTCCGATTTCCTTTTACAAAGAGGCATATGGTATAAATATTACGGCCTGTTCAACATGTGTTTGGATTTCAGAAATTATATATTTCAATCGATTGATTCAAGTACAAATGTAATTAATCAGATGAGCCGTCACGTCTGTTGTGATATTGCCTAATTGTATCAGATTACTAGCTGTTACATATATGTCGGCTATCATATTGGACAGATGTTGTCCTACAGATTAAATTCATGAATTTTACAATATACATACACTCAAATCTGTGAACTAAAGCCACCCTTGGTACTGACAAAACGTGGCATTTATTGACCGGTGACTTTCATTCGGGGGTCTGTTTGTTTTAGGTAATCGTTGATGTTTTTTCGAAGAATGGCCTTCATCCACTGGGTAACCTTTATTCGGAGGTGGCCGCAAACACAGGTTAGACTGTATGTACTTTTCTATATGGTGTACATGTATTTGTATTACAAAGCTGTGTTATTAGTCATACAAGCGAGTTGCTTAGGCCTTGTCTCCTTTACGTTGATTTTTTCATCTATCCATGTTTTCACGGGAATAGAGCGATGAATTGCTCCATGCAATATGAACATTACAGTTAATACTATTCATTGTCCATTTGTTTCACGTTGATTATTGAATTGTATTGTCGATAGAATTTTTAATAGTATTTTAATAGCATATTTGATGATGTTAGCACAAGATTTAAGTTAATGTGTTACGTAGTACATGCATATGGTAGCTAGGATCATTATATTCGTAGCCGCGGCCGTGGTCCAGTGGTTAGTGCGCTGAACCTGTAGCCCGGAGATCCGGGTTCGAATTCCGGTCGCGGCAAGTCATACCCTTCGATGAAAATTTGACAATGTCGATTTTCTCCACATGTGGAGAAGTAGCCGGCTCCTTGTGGAAGGGTAA
This sequence comes from Lutraria rhynchaena, assembly GCA_008271625.1. NCBI lineage: Eukaryota > Metazoa > Mollusca > Bivalvia > Venerida > Mactridae > Lutraria > Lutraria rhynchaena. The sequence continues at coordinate 159,583 of VIBL01000367.1, forward strand.
GTTAGAACTGGTTAGCATACAGTACAGGAAAACTGGTTAGGTGAACCGGTCGCCGTAAATAACTGAAAAATTGTTGAAAAACGGCGTTAAACTCCAGTGACAATATGTCACTGAAGAACAGCTCTGGCAGAGCAGATTATGTAGATCATTCAAAAAGCTATCCACTACAGTCCCTTCAGTGCTTTGATTCTTCTATGTATCTAATCGGAGTCACGTGATTCCTATTGCTGTTCATGGAGCTATTTAAAGCTCGATATTTTCATGCAAAACATGTGAATCAAAAATCTGAAAGCAAGGTCAGTGTCGCTAACAAGTTTTAAGATTAGTAGCACACGATTGTAATACATGTATATCGTATTTTATGGCAAAATAAACCCTCAAACATTCAATATGAAAGTCCGTATAATAATTCTTCAGTGTAATAACCTACATGTCTGAAAGTCCGATACGAATAACAGTGTCAGAGCAAAATAAATACGGATTATATTTCATAGTTTTAATCAATCAACAGACAGTAATTAAATATATATTGTTTCTGTCACGTGTCTACTATTCTTGAAGTCACGTGTACGACAATGTGTCCCTAAAGCTTTTGAAACCACAGGATGTAGTAACCGATCTGTGATTATAAAACTGTGATCAGAATGGTACATTTGGAACACATTTTGGTGTTTTAATTAAATAATCAGATCGTAGCTTTCCTTTTAAAGAATCGTTTTTACTCCCTGTGTTTGAAACTATTATTATATAATTGGAATTCAAGGCAATTTTAAGCATTATTTCAAGTTTTCTTTTCCTCGCGTTGGACAACAGGCTAATAGGCTAGAATAGGTTCCATATAAAAATTACATGCAAAAGACGGCATCCTCTGTATAATACTATCTTACACCCAACACAAATCACACCCGACATATTTAACAGATCATACAAAAATATAGGACAAAATACAACAAAAAAAAACAACAATATACAAAATTAAGGGGAATAAGTTTAACTTCAAGTGCTAAGTAATAAAAATATTTAGTTTTCTTAGGTAACCGAATATAGCATAAATGCGACTTTTTCAATATGGGAAAAATGACATGCGGATCTGTAGAAATAACCTGGCATGTTGCTCGTCATAGCATTCTGCTTATATATGTATGACTCTAAGCTTGCTGAAAATGAATCAGAAAATACTAGACTAATTTTCTTGCAACATTATCATGACGTAACCGATATTAAATATTTATACGTGATTTGTAAGCAATACTAAAATTTCACTCGAACGGAACGGTTACATTTATCTTAATAAAAATCGAACATTTTTCAGTCCCAGGGCGAGCTTATAAAATATCATATCGAGCAGAAAATCAAGTAAACAGTGAAAACTCAGGACAAAAAAAATACGATATTGAGCATGTCACAGTAATAAATAAAACACACAACTGTGTTATGCGGAAAATTAATACATGTACATACCATCATATATCAATAAACGATTTGTTTATATAATAGTAAACATTATTATGATCAAATTATACACTTCTCTAGCTCATAGATATACCACACAGACATAAAAATTACCATACAAAATAAATAGACAATATAGGCATACAATACAAAGGGTGGTGTTTTATGAAACAATCTTATTTAATGATATTATTTTCTTCAAACCAAATTATACGATGACTATTAGCCCATGTAAAGTCAAAACATTTTCCACTAAACATTATACACAATGTACATGCTGATTATATTAAGTTTGCTTTTTAAACATCATTGCCGCATTTTCTTATGTAATTTGTATGTTAGTTTTATATAATGGAATATCACGATGCAATATGTCTTATCAATATCGTGTTACGATATTCAAATTCAGGTTGTGATCAAGTCTGTAGAAACATTAAAATCATCTGTTGATGTACTTATGTAACGATAATCATGCTTCTTATTTATTTTGATATTTTACGCATTTTTTTACTTTTTTTTCTATTTTGAAGCCACCTTCGGAACCAGAAAAATCGGTTGTAATAATGAGATGGTGTCATTATTAAGTTGAATTATAGGAGAGTTATTGAAAGTCGCTCCGTAAAAAGTGTTCGTTGTTGCAAGGTGGTCGTAATATTGAGGTGATCGCTGTGTGAGGTTTTACTATAACTCTACAGCCCATGTTATGGAACTCAAGTCCTGTTCTGTACATTTCGTTAGGAGAACAATTAAATAACATTTTTACCAGTATACGGGACCGCAGTCTTACTTTATACATCTTAAATCCCTTAAATCCCACTTGTACAAATGGCAACTTCTGATCCGTTCTCGAGCATTTGGCTTATCTGAGCGTGTAGATAATTGAATTTGTAGACAAAACGAAAAACACATTGATTGCAAATATGATTAGAAAAAATCCCTTAAGCAACTTACGTAATTATTTAAATATTTAGAATTTCTGCGATGATTTTTAGATATATCTTATTCATACATCAACATATTCCATGTGGGAACCTCCATGGTCGAGAGGTTCTGGTCTCTAGCCTTTCAAAGCAGTGAATTCGAATCCGAATAAATGTTAAGAAGCGAAGTTTGGTAGTTCAATCCAGGTGTACGTCTGTGGTCTTCTCTAGTGTTAAAACTGGAAAGAGGCTAAATGACGCCGGCGACTTTCAACCCCAGTATTATATAACAACAACAACAACAACAAAATTTCAACAACAACTTTATGTCATTGAATGATATTTCGTAGATTACGTATAAGCTGAACAAATTTGTTTAATTCAAGGAAAAGATTCTTCGAAATCAATCAATTCTCAATCAAAATTACAAAGATCAAAGAAAATGGTTTTGATTACACTACATTAAAACACAGTTGACTGTTTTTTTTTTCATGAATTAACAGTACGAATCATGTTCAATCATTCTTAAAAGTTATTAACTCTCTTTTATATCATAAGTCACCTGACCCGAACAAGCAATTAACAAGCAATTAACGTTTCGCGTTGTGAGGTTGTTAGTTGTTTGTAAAGAAACAGATTGGTAACTTAACCTATTTGTACTGGTAATGTCCATTTACAGGTCAATATTTTAATGGCGGCGCTGGATGAATATCCAAACAATGTCTAAGGACACTCTGTTTTATTATTTAGTTAAGTGTCTATGTGCGCTTATATTTTGAGCTCCGTCACCCAAAATAAACACCATTTTATTCAAGTTTCTGATTGGATTCTACAGCTTTCAGATTAATGGATGTAGTTTGTAAATCACGTTTTAAGTAGACTTTTATTTTAAATTGTTATCTTTTTTATAGTTCTTAGTATTCTAGAGTAGGATTCAGTGACCCACAAAATCAGGATCAGAAGTGTTAGATTTCTATGTTCTGAGTTTAAACTAGTCAGTTGACTGTTGTTCTTTTTAATATGTTTACTATGCTGTTTCTGCAAAAGTCAAGAAAATTGATTTTTTTTCAAAATGAGTTTGGGAGTGTTTTTGTACAAGTAGCTACGTTTTGCAAAACGAAGTTGACGCTTAACAAAATAATAATAATAATAACTTATACCCAGTGGGTAGGTCGGGTAACCAGAAACAAACAATTTTTCATGCCTAAGTATGCGTGTGAAAGAAATTATAATAGAAAAGATTGAAATTATATTCTTAGCATTCAAAATTTGCTTAGTAATTGGACCATATCGTATTTTCATATTTGGAATAAAACGTTCCTGATACCAAGGTTACGCTGCCTGCTCCTTGTACGTAGTGTTCATCTGGTTAGGACTCATGTCAATATATGACGTTTGTCCCTTCCCTCGCGACAGTCAATGACGTGCTTTTTTCTTTAATATATCGAATTATCGGCAACATGAAACGAGTGTTTAATTACAAATCAACACAGATATGTCGATTTTTATTTGCTCCGTTCAACGTAATTAGTACCTATATATAATTTCATGGATCGAAAATGTTCGAAATATTATATAATTGAAAGAAACATACAGTTGAACAATTGTCTTAATTCTTTTAGTGGAATTAAACTATTGACACTTCATTTTTCTATGATGTATTTAAAAACAAATATTTGTTTATTTATGTTATTACTATAATTAGAATTAATACATACAATTCTACTGTAGAGCGGTTTTGTAATTTAATCTAAATTTAATTTGTTTAAACTCTGCTGCTGAGGTATTTCATAACCAAATGTCGACTGAAAATGCTGTAAACATGTTTTGTTATTTTCATTTTTAAGTCTTTAATTTAAGCGAAATTACAGTGAAGCAAAAAAGAACATGATAAAATCACGCTATAATAAAGAGAAATATTTTATTATCTGAATAAACTATCTTTCATGATCATCTTCTTAAAATCAGTTGAAAATTGTCGTAGTTTTGCTGTTTCTCGTATTCTCTTATAAATGTACTATATTAATCATCTTTATATTGGTTACAAACCTATGTATGTTTTAATTTCATAATTAAATGTTTGATATGTGTTTATATACATCAAGCGTTTATTGTACAGCGCCTTTGAACGTGTAATTTTATATGAAAAGGGCGCTTCATAAATCTGGTATAATAAAAAAATAAAATGTTTTGCTGTTTCAGTTAAATGTTTATTCATGATAGAACTTCAATACAATAATGACTGATTATTTTTTTTTAAATCTTAAATAAAAGTTTAGCAAAACGAGAAATATTTTTCGTTCATTAAAATGAGATCGTACACAATTTCAGTTGAACTAGCGGACATGTCAGTTCAAAAACGACTCGTAGAATTACGTGTATTCGCGTGAAAATGCGACATTTCAGTTTAAAAAATATCTAATGAAATTATATATTTTATTTTGTGAACATGCGAATAAACATTTGTCGTCTCCATGCTTCATTTACAAGCTTCATGTATATACCTGTATGTATTTCTTTCAATACGATTATATAATGTTTTATTCTATTAAAAATTCTTGTGATGCGATATTGTATTTTGTTAAATATTTAAAACAGGTTTTATGTCATATAATTAGTCATGCAATCTTTTAAATAATTAATTATGTACAAAAGGTACAGTAGAACCTCGGGACCACTTCAATATTACGACCACCTTGTTATAACGACCACTTATTTTCGGACCGGCTTCAAATAACTTTCATGTAATTCAAATTAATTACGAGACCAACTTATTATTACAACCGATTTTCGAGTCCCGCAGGTGGTGTCATTTTTGAAGTTTTAATTCATATAATTTTCAATTACAGTCAAACCTGTATTTGCGGCCACCACCGAATAAAGACCGCCCTGCCATTCTTTGAAAAACCGTCACTGATTACATGTATTTAGAACAAACTGACTTCCGAATAAAGGACACATGTCAATAAAGGCTACAATTGTTTTTCCCAAGGGTTGCTTTTATTCATAAGTTTTACTGCAGCATGTGTGCACTGATAATGTTACAATACACGGACTTAATGTATATTAATAATTCTGCACGTCTAGTGTAAACAGGCGTCCTAAACAGTTCGCCGTATGGGCATCATCCGCCTTCCCTTCTCTTCAGGGTTAAATTGTCAGAATCTATAAAACAATATATAGCTATAGACTCTCTGTCAAATAGGTCCCATTAAGTTTAGAGCCCCCTCAACGCTTAAGTTCGAGTCCCATCCAAGACCAGACAAATTTGACATGTGAGGAAACCGTCCAGCTAGCTTACGGAGGGTCAGTGGTTCTACCCAGATGTACACTTGTGATCTTCCTCCACCGTTAAAGCTGGAAAAAGGTTGCCAAATGACCTTGACTGTTTCATGCCAGAATCTACAAAACATTATGATTACTGGTGAACTCTGTGTTCCAGTATTGATGAAAACTCGCCGTCAAGTGGATCACGTGATCGGATGAAAATAATAATGAAATTTGATTCGAGCTAAAGTATAAAACTGCTAACACATCGCATTTGCGTCCTTGCATTAAAACATAATTACAAAATGGATATCTGATGATATGTAAACACAGACTGACATAAAAAGTAATTAAATTATTTCATGGAAATCATTCCATTTCGGATTTGTGTTTTAATATTTCACACATGCTCCGTGTTCCGCAATATAGTCTGGTATTTAAAGTAAATATTTGCACGTGTTTGATTGACGTCATACAAATTCACAGTTTACTAATTTCTAATTTCATTAAACTTATAACTTACGTTATAGGGTAGGCATAATTGTGGATAAATACTTACATTGAAATAGTTACAAACATTGTTATAATTAATTGCTATTTTCATTCGAACCTTAGACAAATACTTTCTTGAATTGTAAATAAAGTTCAAAGGTACAAAATGCAAATATTGTTTTCAAGGAGATGCCCCATGCAAAGAATTTGAATGTTCTGCGTAGACTATCGTGGTCAATATAATCTATAGAAAGCCCACACTAAGGGACATTGGAGTTTAACGTTACACCAACAATCAGGGTGATTTGGCGACTTCCGGCTTTGACAGTGGATGAAGACCCTAAGCATATACCTGGGTAGATCCACCGATCTTCTGTAAGCTAGCTGGACAGCTTCTTTACATTTGAAATTTTGCCCTGGTTGGGATTCGAACCCCCAGCGGTGAGGGGATTAGTAAATACAAGACAGAGACCATAACTCCATGACCACAAGGTCCATATCACTAAGGGGCAAACTTCATGTCAAAAGGTGAACTCACAACATAAGCTTGGCTTAATTAGATGTAATAATATTTGTTATAATAAATGTTTATATCTGTTGTAGTCACATGACTTTTTCCATTGACGTCAACGAAAACATTGAATTAATCAATTGTATGTTTACAACTTTGTTATGTCTTCGTAAACCTTATGCAGTGACCCAAAGTACAAAATGTCATGTTAGCGAAATGGCTGATCTTTGTGTACCGAACTTTTAAATATCTACAACACATCGCAAACAAACAATAATTTATGTATATCTTTGTGGTTAGACTTATTAAAACAAATATTTACTTAACACTTCCATATTTGTATTTCTATATATTCACAAATTATACATATGTTATATTGAAGGATAGTCATTTTTTTCGGTCGGAGCTTTCTTAAGTTTCATGAAATGTTGTTAATTGGGCGAACAATTCCTGAAAATTGCACCCACAATTTACTTTTCATAGTGAACCAAATCCGGACCATGACGCTATTATGAAGGTCGTTCATATGTTCGAAATAGGTACTTAATCAGTTAAAAGTTCAAACCTTCTAAATGGGTCAATGTTTAAAGGCTCATACGATAATCCATACGTATTCCGAATAAAGCATCTTCACTCAATACTGAATATTAGGGGTCTCCGTGGTAGAGTGGTTTTGGTCCTGACTTGTAATTACGAGCCCACGAAGCAAAGCTGAAAGACCAAGGTGTACTCCTGGTGTCTTCCTCCCCTCGGTAAAGCTGTAAATGTCGCTAAATGAACCCTGGCTTTGGTGCGGTGTCACACCCTATAGGGCTCCTTTCGAATATAGCTCACCAGAGTAGCTTTATTCGGAGAATGGTACTCTTTAAATTGGGAAGTTGTATACGGAAAGAAGTATGTGCCAAACCGAATACAGCCCGCATACACTTTGATTAAAATGATGATATAAAGGATGTCAACGAAAACCAGCCACTTGACTGAGAGTCATTTGGATTATATAAAATGTTAATGTGGACAATTGACCATGAATCAAACCATAACATGCCAAACTAAAAATTCAGTCATTTTGACCAATGACCTTTGACATCTTTACGTTACGAAAGATATATGTGACCATAGAAGATGTAAATATCAGTCGTTTAAGAGATAAAGAATTAAATCATTGCATGACTCAATGGTTTTCATACTTGACCTTTGACCTGCGTGACCTTGACTCTGTGAAAGATGTATGCAACTAAATAAAGAGTAAATGTCAGTTGGATAAATGACCATGAATCAAATCATTACATGTCTATAACATAATATTCATAAGTTTTCACTTTCACCTTGATTATCACCTTAAAGTGAATACAAATATGCTATAACGTGTTACTTTGTCTAAAGGTACTTAGAAAGCATTTTTCCTCAGAACCAATGAAGCGGTTTTTTGGGGGGATATAGCGTGAACATAGCGAAAAGATCCCTGTAAGGTGGAAAGCCTCTCATGGCTAAAAAGTCTCGCCTTATGTACCACGCGGTATTAGTAGTTGGCACAATCGTTTCAGAACTTGTATTTTTTACAATGACTGATTGAATCAGAATATGTTTCAAGTTAGACAATGGCCTTTTGTTCAATAAAATGTCCAGTGATGTTTGATTAGAGAGTAAAGGTGGGGCTAGATTCATGAGAAACGTGTCCTGTGAAATTAAAAATACAATTACATGCATTTTCATGTTCAACGTGCTTGTTTTAAATCATCAAATTCCAGATTATTGATTTATGCGATGTACCGTGAATGTGAAATACGACTGGATAGAGGAATTCTAACTTTTAAATAAATGATATGCCTATCTTGTTTTTATACTTTATAACTCCCTTGATATAGAATCCATTTGGAATTTTAAAAAATGTATCAACTCAACATAAATTCCATCTAACATTATTCTTGCATGATTTAAAGTTGCTATTCAGTATCACTTGTTGATGAATATGTTACAAAAGTGTCCGTATGAATATTGTATAGATTTATTATCCATCTTCTCCCCGTTTTGTATAATATGTCCATTAGACTTCAATAAGAATTTGATCATAGTAGTTGATGCAATTATGTCAGAAACGACGATTTGAATAAAATACCCGCTTGTGTCATTTAATTGCATGTAAAACAAACATGAAAAATTCAACACCGATTAAGTAACACGCTATGGTTTATTAATAAATTTAACAATGCTTCTGAATGGATGGTAACAAAATAATAAAATATGCAATAAATAAATCACGGAGTTATTTTAAGCTGAAACAAGTTTTTAGTACGGGTCTGATCACAACTCGTAAAACAAACGTGCCAACAGATTATTTAATGCAATGGACGAAATGGCTCGAAGGTTCATAAATATATTATGAATAATTTGATTCACTGCTCATACCTATAAATGCAGTCACATTTAATGAGTTCGCGGGGGCGTGTATAATCAAGTCTCCATTTAAATATCCCCAGAACTGTTTGTACAAGCATTTGTAATGTATTAATGATTTTTTGATGATTAATATTGTTCAAGAGGAATAAACTCGTAAAATTGTGTATGGTTTGACAATGATATGATCACTAATCACAGTAACGAAACAAAAGGGTTTGTCAAACCTCTTCGTAACGAAATGCTACTTGAGGAGCTGTAGATTGAACAAAAAATTGACAAATTGAAAAATGGTGGCTTTTTTGATAATTACACAATGATAATGTAGTACATGATTGATTTAACATATCCATTACTTATTGTTTCAAATTCTATTAAAATGAACAGAAGACTGTTGATGACATGACGTACATGTTCATGTCTGGTCATTTTAGTTAAAATTATATATTTTGACTTTCCTTGGTTAAAAATACAGAAGGCAAATAAAACATTTGTTTCAAATAACACAGCCATAACGAAGAGATTATTCATTTGTAGTAACATAACAGACGGGCTTGGCATACGAGATGAAAACATTGTGACCTTATACGTATGACAAATGTTTTAGAACTCACAATAGTAATAACTAGGTTTTATAAATAGTGAATATGTCTATATTTTACACTTCAAAAAGCAAAGTTTCAACGTTATTGGAAAGTAAGGCAAATATCAGTTAACAAGCTAACCACTTATATAACAGATAATACATTCTTATCTATTCACGGAAAACACATTAACCATGTCCTGGCCATATTTTTACTAAATTATGCATGTGCTACTTCAGTTTAGATCAGTTTATAGACCTGGTATATGCATTCAGAAAATGGAAGCATATGATAGACATCAAATACTCCGACTCACTAGTCAATTGATACATTTTATAGTATACTAGTAAAGTTTACTCTTGCAATACCCGGTATTACATAGTTCGTCTTATCTGCCACATTTATTCCATTACGCGAAAATTACCAATTCTAACAGGTGACATAAAGTTAGCACGCAGTTCTAGTTTTATGTGACCATGTTAATAATTCATTTTTGGCGAATTAACGTCGGGTGATTTAAAAAGATAATGTAACATGAAAAGGCGACAATCGATTTTCATATTCTTGAATTAAAACTAATAAAGCTACGTTTGTAGACATAGTACTATTGATGTAGAATAAAAACGTTAAATTTTCACATTTATAATTTATCAATTATATTAGTAATCTGCTTGGTTAAATCATACGGTTGGTTGGATGTATTCGATGGTACACCATTATCATACAGCTTTCAATTTTGCGTGGCTATCGAGCACCGATTAAACTCGTTGTTATGGTAACCAGCAACTAATTGACTGTTTATCAGCCACCAATTACCCCATACCTTCTGTATATTGATTATTTTAGCTAAGACTTAAATGTTTAATGAATGAAGATTTTTCAGCAAAATTGTCAAGTAAAATATTATTGTGTCTCTGAATATGCATCGTACCCGGTTATATTAGATAATTGGCAAATAATTCTCGGCCGACGGACCATGCAACGCTAGGTCACCGGGAGCAATGTGGTTAAACCAGTACGGTTTATACTGTAAGGATCAAACCCGTGTTGAATCCCAGTCTGTAGTATCAGGTGCGAAGCTTCTATTAGGCAGTGCTAGGCAATTGCCTAAACTTGATTTCCAAAAATGAAAAGTGAAATAAGAAAAAATTGGAATCATGTTACTAATGTTAAAATGTTACATCGAAAATTGATATATTTGACCATTTATATAACTAAAACTATGATATTTTTCATTTCTAATGGTCATTTAATATCCCCAAAATAGCCGTAAAATGCACCTACGACGTTCTAGAATTTCAAGATTTTCCGGGGAGGGGGGCATGCCCCCGGACCCCCCTTAGAATTTTGCATACACTCTCTTATTTAGGCAAGGTACCCCCTTAAGTATAAAATTCAAAACCGGATACTTGGCTACATTCTTGATGACGACAACGGATGTTTAAACAGCAATCTAAACAAAATGATGATTAAATATTTTAAAGTTAACTACATTTTCAAAATACGTAAGATACTTTAATAAACTTAATGAGGCCCAGCTACGGAAATTTGAGCCGATGTCTCTTTGAACAATACAAACAGAACAAGCAGATACTAATAACCAACTACAGCAAAACCTCATCATTACGTACCCGCGGCCGTGGTCCAGTGGTTAGTGCGCTGGACATGTAACCCGGAGATCCGGGTTCGAATCCCGGTCGCGGCAGGTTATACCCTTCCATGAAAATTTGACAAAAATGTCGATTTTTCCTCCGTATGCGGAGAAGTTACCGGCTCCTCGTGGAAGGGTAAGTTAGTACTGGTTAGTATATAGTCCAGGAAAACTGGTTAGGTGAACCGGTCGCCGTATACAACTGAAAAATTGTTGAAAAAGAGCGTTAAACTGCAGCGACAATATGTCACATAAAAACAAAACAAAAATCATTATCACGTCCACATTGTTATAACGACGATTTACTTTCTGACCGTTTTCTAATAACTCCCTTATAGTTCAGTTTGATAATAAGACACATAATAATCTCACTATTACGACCGATTTTTCGGGTCTCATTATCGAGGTTTTACTGTATTACGAGTGAAATCAATGGATTTAGAGTGATTGACTTCTAACTGTATCAAAACACTTACGATCATACAATGTGTTCAGGCAACACTAACATAATAATAAACTATAAATAGTAAAACTAATTAAACAGAATAAACTGTAAGAAGTAACGTAGACCATATGAGGAAGTCAACAGTTACATAAACATCAGCTACAACCGTTCGTTTGCGCACGCTTTTAGATTCCTTTAACTTCCATTTCCCTTTTATTAACACTTTTCAACTTTTATTTGGTCTGTTCCCAATATTCCATCTGTTTATTCAAAATTCAGGCTGCAAACACTTCATAGCAGTCATTATATGACCATCACGTACGGGTCGTAATAACAAATGATATTTATTTAACAGTTTAAGGAAAGGAGTATTATTTCAGCAAATGTTCAACAAACGCTGTTTACCACTTCATTAAAAGTCTCAGTAGTAATGTACTAAAACATACATTTAACGTCACATTACTTATACTGGACACACTACCATCATGTTTTATCGTAACCCAAGACCTAATGTAGGTTGTATTTGGAAAAGATTGACACATTTTCTAAGATGTTTTCATATAGGTTGTATTTAGAAGAATTTGAAACATTTTCTAAGATGTTTCCGCAAATTTTTGAGCATTTGGTACCAGTATTGTTGGCCAATATGTCAAAGTTCACTGATATTTGCATCAATGTTTCAATTGTCATTTTAAACATCTCACTCAAAAAGGATAACATATCAATGAATTTGTTATTTTAATCTCCACTCCAATTCCATACAAATAGTTAATGAACAAATTGTTATTAGATTCCACGTCTGCATTGATTTTGTTTTATGAAATCTTTCCACGCCTTCTAGCCGGAACTTAAACAGTAAAATCTCACATTGAAACCACCTCAAGTTTACGATCACCTTGTTATAACGACCACTTCAATTACTCCCCCATAATTCAACCTGTAAATAAAACCACCTCGTTAATAAGACCGATTTTTCGGGCACCAAAGGTGGTCTCAGCATAAAATTTTACTGTATTTTCTAGTATATATCATGCACTTTTACGTCATTTTTGTTCATTATCGGCTTACTTGACGACGTACTCTCTGTATCATCAAACATCATAGCCGCCTTTTCTTCTTTATGAACCGCCGCCCGATGTTTATGAAAATCCAGATGTCTCGAGTAGAGATTGCTAAATGTGCCAGCAACAGCTGCAATGGGTAATGCCAGCACAATGACACCATTCACGGCGCATATAATCCCGACTATATAACCCATTGTACTTGTCGGATGAAAATCTCCATAGCCCACTGTCGTCATAGTGATAAGGGACCACCACATAGATATCTGAGTCGTTGGATACATGTCAGTTTTGATTTCGGCCGCAAAAATTAGACAGCCATAGATTATAACGCCGATAATCAACGACAGAACCAGCAGAAGGAGTTCCTTGATGCTGTATCTGAGCGCCATCAGCAGGATGTGGAGGCCATCATAGATCTTATATAGTCTGAATATTAACAAAAGCCGTAACACATTCATTGTCTTACAGAAAAAGTAGAACTGTTCAAGGGTGATGCTGTCGCGATAAAGATCTTTCCTGATTTCAAATATTGTTGATATGACCATGGTCAATACCAACACCACTTTCAAAACATGGTAGGGGTTTAAGAAATACGTGAGCTTATGTGGACAGGTACTGAAGTGTACAAACGTTTCCACGATGAAAAAGGATATGCATATTATATCAATGCCGAACAAAGACGGGTGTGGATCTGTGTCAAGTAACAGGAAAACCTTTTCATTGACCTCTTTTCTCAGAACCAAGGACGCATTATGTGTCTCCTCTGTTAGCTTTGTGAGGTATCTTTCCACGCGAACAGACTCATCCAACCATAGAATATCCATGGTAACGCTGACAACCACCATGAACATGTAGAAGAAACACCACATCTAAAAAAGATATAAATAAATTAAACATTTAAAACGTACATTTTTAATGCCAAATCGTTTTTCTCAGCTCATCAATTTAGGAAATGCAGTAAAACCTCGATATTGAACACGAAACATCGGAAGTAATGATGAGGTAGGCTAATTCTCAAGTTGAACTATAGGGGAATGATAGTAAGCCAGTCTGAAAATATGTGGTCGTTATAACCAGGGGGTCGTTATATTGAGGTGGTCGTTATGTGAGGTTTTACTGTACTAAACATAGCGCTATGTGACCATCTGTGTCATAACAAATAATTGAAGGTTGTTGATTTAACATAACATTATTTATCTAAAATATAACAGCATTCAGTTGGCCAGTTATGATCCAATAGCTAGTATTTTATAGGGAAGTATTTAGTATTTGGATAGGTTATTTGTTTTGTCGTTATATTTTTGTGTTACGTCATACATCCTATGTATCCATTACTGGGGTAAGCCTTATTAGTTTCAAACTATACATTGACATTAACGTCGTTCAAACATGCTCTACTTCTTGTAGTGTCATGATACTGGAATCGGTTGTGTATAAATAAGATCATGGGCAAACAGTATGGCTGCTAAATATTAGTAGATAATTAACATTTCATACAACAAACCCTATTGCAATATTTTAATAGTCTACTTAGTATATATATTGCTTTGTCATGTCTATATTGTCGCCCATTTGTGTCGTTAACTCTCTGGTTTTCATTTTCCCATTACGTCTTGCGCCCGCAGTCATTCATATTCATTCGGACTTAAATCTAATATTTTAATTATTTACACAAATGTTTCAATTTATTATCAAATCAAATTTAAATACGAAACTTTGAATTACTCTTTTCCTGTCATACATTCAAAAAATGCTTCTATGAAAAATACAGTATTTGGTGTGGAAATTTGTACAATGTGAATACAGGAAACATATTATGGTGCTGACGTTTGTTATATTGTAACATTGACATCGAGGTTGCTTGATTCAATTAAAATTGTTTATTTTATGATTTTACACGCAATAATTTTCTTATAATGTCAAGTTTTATTATTTGTTGAAGCGTAAAAATGTAATAAAATGTTGCAACTCTCTATATTAATACATGTTCACAAATTACAAAGCAAAAACATGTCCACCCATTTGCACTTTTTATTTTATTTGTTACGCATTGCAATTTTATTTGAACTATTTTATCTGTGCGTTACTATCAGCCATTTTTAGTTCTGATTTAGAGATGTCAACGAATGACAACATTTTAATATTCCACAATAAAAGGAATCAATATTTTAATACTTGATAACCGTCCATTGGTGTCCGTGAAAGTATTGATGTTGTTGTTGTTGTTGTTCAGTGTTCCTACGCAGTTGTGTGTGCTAGTGTTTATTAGTTGCTACGTGTGGTGTTTCCTGGTGACACGATTTCATTTCCAAATAGTACCAGTTATAAAAATTTAATTCAAATGTAGTGCTTGGAAGTAAATAAGTAATTTCTACACAGAATCTCTACTTCGGTACATTTTACAGATTACTTAAAAAAAAGAATAAAGAAAACATATTTTAGCTTACCGGACTTCTATAAAACAAAGAAAACAACACAAGTATATATATTCATCACTCATAATACGCCCCACTGTTAAATCACATCATTTTATGTAAGGATGTGTACACAGGTTAAGAGATATCTTTACGATATTTCAGTGTTTTTCTTGTTATTCCTAGTCAGAATATGAATATGTCTGCAGTCAAACCTGTGAACAAAGGCCACCCAAGGATAACAAAATGTGGCATTTTAGTTATAGATGACCTTTATAAGGTGGTCAGTTTGTTCTAAATAATCAGTGACGGTTTTTTAAAGAATGGTCTTTATTGGAGGTCAAAGATTTGAAAAAATGGCATAAATATAAGTGAAGTTATTTATGCATAAACACGAATTATTTTAATAATTGTTTTCATTTGTGTCCAATTCGTAAGGATATTTCCCAGTATTTGTTGTATATTTCTTGAATATAAGGAAAACTATGATATTTAAAAAATCATAAGGATTGCCTTCCTTGAATAGCGATATCGGAAATATTTGTGGCGCAACCAGTCTATCACGTTATTGATACAAAATATATTTGTTCGCTGGTACATTCAATAGCAGTATTTTTAAAAATGCATGGAAATCTGTCGGTTTTGAACAAAAAAACAACCGATTCGTCATAAATATTTGCATTAGCTATCCGCTGATATCTAATTTCAACAGCACATATTTTTCGGCGACTTATTTTTTTTCTTTCCTGCTTCGGAGTTTTAGTTGACGCTCACACATTACGACATGTCTCTATAAAATTTAGAATACCACAATTAGTTTTCTGACCATCTACAGAAAGTATTTGAATTATCAAACACAATTGTATATGTTTAATGTGGTATTAGTTCCGCTTCAGAAATGAAGTTTGTTTGTTTGTTTGTTTGTTTTTATGTGACTTACTGTCACTGGGGTTTAACGCCGTTTTTCAACAATTTTTCAGTTATATACGGCGACCGGTTCACCTAACCAGTTCTCCTGGACTGTATACTAACCAGTACTAACTTACCTTTCCGCAAGGAACCGGCAACTTCTCCACATATGGAGAAAAATCGACATTTTTGTCAAATTTTCATAGAAGGGTATGACCTGCAGTGACCGGGATTCGAACCTGGATCTCCGGTTACAAGTCCAGCGCACTAACCACTGGACCACGGCCGCGGATTCAGTAATGCGCAGTTTTCTAAGTTACAGCATAACCCCTAAAAACCACACCACATCCGGTCTGGGCCATCGGAGGATTCCGGTTTTCGGAGAACTATTGATTAGGACTTGAGATATCGTCCGATTTTCAGAGAATTCCGGTTTCAGGAAGTACGGTTGTCAAGGGTTATATTACAAAATGTTATAAAATGTAGATCACAGCTTCAAAATGTGCAAGCTAACGGATTAAAGACAGATAAATGTCTATATACTCAGCCTATGACAGAAATTAATCTGATCGGTCGTAATTCATATTTGTAGTATTAGCGTTTAGGCGATTATGCTTTTCTAACTATTATGAAATGATGATAAAAATAGTGTTTCGATATGTGAATAGATCTACTTACGTATAAAGGAAGTGAAATTTCATACACAATATAATGTCTTATTTGCATGGTTATAGCTGCCTGCTGTATCTAACAATCAATGCCATATAATTGTAGTCTGTATACAATAGAGAGGTAGAAAATATCTCTTGTTTGGACGAATTATTTCAGTGTAATTGACTGATCAATGAATTTGTATCATTCATATATCGACGCTGAGCATCTGAATTGCCAATCGATAATTTCGACTTCCGAATAATATAAATTCATGCTGTTAGCCCATTATTCAATTAATTATTCATTTAGGCAATAGCACACAAGTTCGTAACTAAGTACATGTATATTTTAGCGAACACAAAATGTAAGTAAAATTAATGTTTGCCCTACATTTTAAGCCAAGCGTAATGGCTCCAGTTGTCATTTTTTCTCGTTTCAAATCTATGAAGAAGCCTGCGTACTCATGGGGATTTTCTTCACGATTACTTAATGTGCCATTTTGGTGTTCTTTTGTTATTGACGCGTTCAAGAGAGACGGGCGCGCCAACACTAAGTCGGTTAAAATTTATTTAGAAAACTCGCGACGCCCCGTTCGCTTAGGTTACTGTATTCCTACGAATTTTGCAAATAAACTCTAACCGATGCAATAATACGGTTACAGGTTTATATCATTTGTATTATACATAACAAACGAACCATCTACCTGAACATGCACTAATAAGGTGAATTAAGTAGTTCTGAACTGCTTAATATGGAAATATCACCAGGAATATGGGACAGAAGAAACACACACAATTTTGTAAATAGATCGACTGAAAGTCCCACAATCTTCGTTCATTTTTGATAAATTTATTTCAATACGAACCAGTTAAAAATACAATACGAGAATATTAAGCATTTAATATCAGGATTACGAAAACGGATTATATGAGAGCGATGATCTTAATCAAAACACGACAGACAGAAAAGTTTATGAGTATCATTCTTAGGATAATTTTCAAAAAGAAGTATTGACGTCGACCTGGTCGTTATTTCTCATAAAACTCATACTAAATGACTTTCCTGTCCTGGATTGACAGGGTCAATTAGTTGACCTCAGGTAAGTTTGCTCAGTTAATGAACAAAACAAAATAAGCATTACCTTTGCTGAGGAAGAAGACGCGGGCTCGTCCAAAAAATTCCAAACTTTGTAGGCCGGGTCATTGTCGCATGCACCACATTCGGCATCTTTCGGTTTTTTCCACGGATCGTTGGCTTTGTCTGGGGAGATTATGTTTAGTTCGCCGTTTGACGCAAACATGTCAACCCCTACTGGTTTGTCATCACTTGGATGTATTTGGTTGTAATTGGCGAACCTTGCGTTTCTGTCAACAAATATTTTCAGCGTTTCCACATCGCCTTCAGTTTCGTATATAAACTTCCAACAACAAGGTGCAATCAACCTTTTTGGAATCCCCCAGTAAAGCATTTCTTCCCTGAATTGTATCGGACAAATGTCCTTTGGAACATGGATCCTTCCGTATCTGTGAGCGTATAAAATATGTCGGAATGCAGTTGGATCTCTGTCGAAATAATAAACATATTTTCTCTTATCAAGACGAGACAACAGACTCCCTTCAATAGTATTTAGCGTCGTTCTCTTCGTCTTAAACACAGTACCCCCTACTTCAAACGTGACCGTCTCCTCCATTTCCGATCATCAAACAACTGAAAAATAACTCACTTTGTTCAACGCGACTTCTCTCATCAACATGCTACACCAATACGATCTAACAAATGAATAGTCGTATACATTTTTCATAATCGAAACACTAAAATCCCAGATCGCGATTAATTCAAACAGAATATTATGTCAGAGAGAAATCAATCAGCGAGAAACATTTTTAAATTTTGAAGATTATTTATGTAATATGATCATGAGATAAATATTAATTAATTCCTTTTGGTCAACTGTAAAAACAATAAGTTTATTTTAAAAAAAGATTTCTTGAAGGAATCTCTTACGGCATCATTATCTTTAGTCGAATCTTTAAGCACTAAAACAACATTATGTGTTGCATTGATATTTCTACCACTTTTTTCTTTCAATTCTACTTTAATTTAGATTTTTAAAGGAATAATATAACACGTGACAAAAATTTCCTCTACAGAAAAGATTGAAATTGATCGAAAATCTCATTCAAGGCTCAGGTTTTAACGACAAACCATACAGTCAGAAACCGACACAAAAATATTTAATGTTGAAATAAAATAAAACATATATACCCTTAATTATTACTTTTCACTGCAAATCCACTGCAATAAAATAACGCTCTTTTTTGATAACTTAATAATATTATTAGACCAGTTATCGAAGAGGTTAGCGTAACGCTGGATAGAGAGTAACACCGCGGGTGATACATCAACCATTACAGTAAGTAAGCTAATTCACTGAATCTCTTGGGCAACGGCTTTCACAGGGTCACGATTGGTAAAGTAATTACTTAGAATATTCCAATCTCATTTACGTGTAGTTCTGTTGTTAACCATCAATTAACTGTGTTTATAAAATAGACCATATTCAAACATCTTCAAAGAACAGAGCAAATAAATGACAATAAACCCAAGTTTACAATTTCAATAAATTCGTTGATTTAATCGAGTAATTAAATTTATCTTAACGAGGCTATGTCGATCGTTATTCTATAAATGTCGCGTTCTTATTTATTTCAAAGGTGAATAACAATCCGGAATTAATAGTTCTTAGTTCACACGACTGAAGACGAACTCATTAGAACAGGTTTTAATGAGCACGACCGTTAAAATAAAATGATAAACTCATTTCAATAAACATTATATGACACCGGTCATCGGGACAATGTTTGCCAAGTAATGTATTAAATGTTTATTTATAACAACTCTGTTGAATTACTATGAATTAATAGTTTTACTTGCTCAATAAAGACTGAAATATAAATTATATACCGTAAAGAAATCAGTCATTTTGTTATTTTTTCGTGTTGTTGTTTTTGCATCGTTTGAATTATATCATTATTTTATGTTCAGACGGGTGGGGAAATATCATTGCAAGAAGATTTGAAGTCACTGGAGTTTGGCGTCGCTTTAACTACCGGGGTCATTTGGTCTGCCCAAATTTGTTGTCCCATAGATGTAAAGCCACCGCATCATCTGTATGAAAACAGGAACTAAATCGAGTCATGGAATGTTTATTTTTACCAATATCAATAATGAACATATTTTTAATACACAGTCGTCACTCAAAGAGTGACAAATGTTCTAGCTGATAAGACAAACGAACTAAATAAACTTCTACCGGGACCTTCTAATTGTTGCTAAACAATGTTTGTCTCAATCGACGCGGTTAAACAAGTGCTTATCGACGTATTTCAGATTCTGCTAGACACGTATATGTAACGTGTTATATGTTTTTAGTTCAAATGCAGATGAGCTGCATTTCTCATGTGATCTAAAACAATTATGGGCCGTATTTAAGTACTGAAACTGAAAACGAACTTGCGTTCAATACCATTGTCTGTTTTAATGGTCTGAATGTTTATCAAGAAGCCGCTTCCGTGTGTTTGCTCTGTGTTGTTCCCGGATATCTGAATAGGATGATGATAAGAATAAGAGCAAGTTTATTTATTTGTACGTTCTTCCTACAGATTGAATACCAGAGCCCTCGGTTTCACAAAGCAAGCACTATATCGAAGAAAGTGTGATTTTGCAATTTCGTGTTTATATGTGTTTTTGTTGTTGTTGTTCAAATGAGACTGGTGGCTCTCCTTCGTCTATTTTTCGCTCTCTTCTCTTTCAAAACTTCACTTTAAACCAATATAATCCTTCTCGAGCTGGTTTTGCCGAACGAATGAAACATTCGTTCATTCCATGCATTCTGTAGTCTTCGAATTATTAAAAAAATGTTAATTGACGAATTTTGACGAATTCGGTTTACAGGCTCACATATAAACTACACATTCAGAAAACTATATTTTAGATCTCAATCAAATGGCCGAAAAATTATAACGATCTATTTTTTTGTTTATTATTATTTAAAATACATTTACATTGAAAGTGTTTGTTCTTTGTTTGAGTATTGAATTTGAATATTTCGTCGACATGAAGCAGTATCTCGGGTAAGTACAGTACATCGTTTGCCCTTCTGAGGCCCTTAAGAAGCAATCTTTATTACACCTCCATTTTACGTTGTCAGCAACTGTCTACACTCCCTCAAAGAAATGTGAATAGAATATGGATATACATGATATTGAATATATGGTTTAAATTTGATATTACGTTAAATTTTGGTTTAGCTTTGATTAAAACGTTTGCATAAAATTTTGGTTAATTTCTAGTTAAATTTAACCCATGTGTCTGATATAGGTGAAGAATCATCTGGATCCACTGTTTGTCTGCTTACTTATCTGAATTGCCGAGTTCCATAAGCCTTTGGTACAAGAAAGACAGCCATTTTGCTCGTGGTCAACTTTCGGTTGACCTATTCACCTAACTTAAATTTAACTATTGTTTAAACGCTAGCTGCCGGTAAAATGTTACCTTTTGAATCTTTGTGTATTACAT
The DNA here is from genome assembly GCA_008271625.1 of Lutraria rhynchaena. NCBI lineage: Eukaryota > Metazoa > Mollusca > Bivalvia > Venerida > Mactridae > Lutraria > Lutraria rhynchaena. The sequence goes on from VIBL01000367.1 coordinate 180,918, forward strand.
CTTTGTGTAGCTGTTGAATGTGATACTGATAGAAGCAGATTGAAGCTGAAGCAGTGCGAGCAGCCAGGTGTAGTTTATTATAAATAACTTAAATTCAAATGAACAAAGCATAACTAAATATTTGTACAATACTTGGCTCACAAATATCGCTATGGCCGTGTTTATAAGTCTGCTTGTACAATATTTGCTTTTTAGTATGGCTGAATACCGTTTAACATAAATAGCCACGTCGGGCATAAATAATAGAAATTCTCCAATCTAAAACAAAAGTTTTGTCAATCAAAAATGCAACAAAAATCAATTTTGAAAGACTGCAATAGGAACATTTTACGGTAATGCTTCAGTTACAAGTGTTTTTTTCTAATATAGTGCAACCTCTAAAGAGAGGCCCTCTCTTGAGCAACAACCTCCCTTCAACAACAGCATGACTTTTCCCACTGTACGATATATCCATTAACTTAACCTCCCTAGAGCGACAATCTCTCAACAACACCAAAGTTGCCGGTTCCTTGTGTAAGGGTAAGTTAGTACTGATTAGAATACAGTCCAGGAAAACTGGTTTACGTGAACCGGTCGCCGTATATAGCTCGAACTGAAAAAAATGTTGCAAAACGGCGTTAAACCCAGTGCAAAAAAACATTCAGATTTCATTTTAGCGGATCCACAGTCACTCATGCCATGTTGCCTTGTTCTTACTTGTTATTTTTGTCTAATCATCCAGAGTTACATTTGTACAATTCATACCGTGTTGAGGCTTTTTTGGTGCGTTGGTATTTTCTGGTATAGGGGACATCCTTTGATCCCGGCCATCAAGAACCCTTAATTTACACACACAGACAATTTCCCACCCAATAAGAATATCATGACTCTTTAAAAATAGGCGAATCCCGAACCGTGCTTAGAACTTAAAATAAATATACCAGTGAATCCTACTGTTACATGATTATGAATGTTAAACTGAATAATTAATGTTATGAGCATGATACGACGTGGTACGAGTATGTATAGTTTTATTTTTTTTGTTTTCAAGGACAGTAACAATGAATAGAGTAATGAAACATTATCTCTCCAGTGCACATAATGTAGTGCAAGAATATTCAGTCAACACTCGCATAATGTTTGATCATTCTAATTCTGAAATGCAAACATCAAGAAGCACAAAAAATCATTTATACTCGTAGTGTATCATTATATCAAATATTTGCATTCTGAAATGCAAAAGCTTCGAACCGCTTTTGAGTAATGTCAGCCTTACCAACAATGAAGTTTTTGCTATGAATTCGCAATTCGAACTTGTTCAGTGTCAATACATTGTAGTTTAATTCAACGTTATTAGCATTGAAATACATGTGATTTTATTATCACGTGTCAGTGAATATTATATTCCCTATTGCCTGCTAATCTCATTTATCTATTGTTAATACAATATGTTTGAATCGTTCATAATATATAATATGATCGCTAGACCATGAGAAGATTAATCTGTGTTCAGGGTCACCTTTTTTCTGTCGGACCAACAACCTGAGTCGTATGGCGACTTTTCCAACTCAAGCTGTGGAGCGAGAGCCCAGGCGTATACATGGGTATAACCAATGTCCTTCCGTAAGCCAGCTGGTTACATGTGGAATTTATCTGGTACCGGGCAGGATTCAAACTCACAGCGGCGAGGGGCTTTTGATTACTAGTCAGAAACACTCAACTCCGGAGGCCCCCTAAAGCTCACCTTCGGTTATGAAAACATATATGACCAGCATTCCAGATAAACAAAAGCGGAAGTACAAGTCATGTATAATTATCTCTTTTCTTCCTTCACACATACATAAAACTATTACGAAGACCAACCAGAACAGATGAATTGATATTTGGTCTGAAATTAACGACCAAGTTGAATTTTGAATTTCAAAATTTTCCCATTACATTTCTTTGCTATCTGCTCCATACGGCCATCATTAATAAATTGTTGTGTGATTACGCCACCAAAACGGTGGGTAAATGGGTAGGAAAGTTTTGGGTTAAAAATTACTTTATCATATAGTTCAACTGAAAACGAAAAGTGAAATAAGGAACGACAAGAGCCGCGGCCGTGGTCCAGTGGTTAGTGCACTGGAATTGTAACCCGGAGATCCGGGTTGGAATCAGTGTCGCGACAGATCATTACCTTTTATGAAAATTTGACAAAATGTTGATTTTCCTCCATATGTGGAGAAGTTGTCGGCTCCTTGTGGAAGGGTAAGTAAGTACTGGTTAGAATACAGTCTAGGAAAAATGGTTAGGTGAACCGGTCGCCGTATATCAGTGAAAACTTGTTGAAAAACGGCGTTAAATTCTAGTGACAATATGTCTCATAAAAACAGAAAGAACGACAATGTTTTTATCGAAATTAATAAAAATGTTTTGGGGTTGGAAATTATTTAATGATTTGGTTTTTACTATTGTTGGCATTCAAATTAAAAATGATATTTCAGTAAAGAAACCTAAATATTGTAAATATAGAAGTTGTAAACATTTTGATTCTAATATTTTTAATAGTGAGTTAAAAGCTAAGATCGAATCCATAGATGTAAATGGAGATCCAAACTCTTTATGGCAACTTCAGCAAAACTTTCGTGGAAGTTGCAAATCAGCATGCTCAAATTAAACAGAAACTCTCACTAGATCAAAATAAATATGCCGCAGCAATTATAACGGATCTTCTTCATAAATTTGAAGTTCATGGTGTTAAATTCTCTATAACATATTGAGAGTTATCCTCAAAACAGAAAGCGATATACAAAACTGGGCACTTTTAAAAGTGACTATCAAGACATTCTCAATAGGGTCCCACAAGGTTCTATATTGGGACCAGTTTTGTTTAATATATTTTAAATGACATTTTCCTCTTTGTGAATAAAAGCAGTATATGTAATTATGCAGATGGTAATACTCATGTGTAGATTTTTCATTTAATTGTCATTTAAACTCTCGAATCTGACAGTAAAGCACTGATTCAGCGGTTCTCTAATATTCAAATGCAAGCAAATCCTGAAAATTTCAAGGCAATAGCAGTAGGCAAGAAGACACAAAAGGAGAATATTAATTTCAAAATTGGTGAAAATGTCATCACTTGTGAGGAAAAGGTTAAGTCGCTAGGTGTTATCGTTGATTTTAATCTAAATTTTAATACTCACATCCCAAACATCTGTAAGAAGGCATCAGGACAATTGAATGTCCTTAAAAGAATAGGTGGAAACCTTTGAAAACTAGGTAAACTTCAAATCTATTACTCCTTTATCATGTCTAACTTTTAATTACTGTCCCTTAAGTTGGCATTTGTTGTAGTGAAACTAACACCAAAATAAATGGAGAAAATCCTTATGAGGAATTTACTTGTACAGTCAATTGCATTGTCCGGTATGCATTTTTATTGATATGCTTTATGCTTATAGTTTATTACACAGGGGGCTAGCACGTTGAAGGGAAGGAGTATATGCTGTATTAAGCCTAAAATGGCCGCATTGACCAAAAACATGTATATCATATATATACAAATACAAGGGTTTCAACTTCCGAAATGACAGTTTCTGCACCAAGTTTGTTTAACACTACATAACTTTTTAAGGAATCGCTCTAATTTCTAATAACTGATGTCTACAGATAGCTAATACATTATACTACACATAACCTGTAAGCACTTTGTCCAATTCAAAACAATGAAGCAGATATTTAATCTTTTTCCCCCCGAAAAATCGTCAAAATCGTTTAGTCGAATGCGACCTCACAACACCAAATTAATCAGAATTTCCATACTAAATACACCTAAAAACAACTGCTTCATTGTTTTGGATTGGACAAAATGTTTATTGGTTATGTGCAGTATAATGTAATAGCTATCCGTAGACACCAGTTATTAGAAATTTGAGCATTTCTGAAAAAGTTACGTAGTGTTAAACAAACTTGGTGCAGAAACTGTCATTTCGGAAGTTGTAAGCCTTGTATATGTATATATATGATATATGTGTTTTGGTCCGTGTGGCCATCTTAAGCCTAAAACACCTTTATGCAGCATCCCTTCCACGAGCTAGCCCCCCCATGGTTATACCGAATTGAAGAACCATAATCGAAATGACACTAATAGCTATATTAATACCTGTATGATCTTGCTAATCTTGCTACAGTCTGTATGCAGTAAGTTGAACATATACAACTTTTCTAGACAGGTCGCATTATTTTCGTTAAATGTTTGTAATAAAAGGTCTACGGGCTAGAGAAGGGTATGTACCGTACATGTATAATTTCTGTGAAGGTTTTATTATCCATTTTTGTGATTTTCAAAAACAATATTAAGATAATTATGTTTGTTTATACCTTTACTCTGTTAAAAAATGACACAAAACATAAAATGATAGCATAAATAATATATCATATAATTGCGGAGCACTGTCGGTATAAAATTATAGAAGTTAGTATACACTGTACTTGAAAAAAAAATAAATGTTAAACCGTCCTTAGGCTTAAACAAAATGAAAAAAGCATGAACATAAAAATGGCAAGAAGAGAACAGGCATCGTAATTCACTGCCTTGTCATTAAGGACACAGTAAAATTTGTTATAATATCATGATTATTAAATATGTGGTGTCCAGTCATGGCTTCGTTTTTTCATTCACCTAATTTTAATGGACGTATTGTTTCTGTCTCTCTAAAATATAGTTTTCTCTTATTTTGAGGGGTCTATTGCTTATAAGGTTGTTGTGTCAGGCTAGTCATATTTGTTTTAAGGGAAGGAAACTCATATACTTATACCTTGTATAAAAAAATAGTTTTCTCCCTTGAAAATAAAAAAATGCTTTCAATGCTAAACAAATGACAGAATATTTTGTTGCGTTTAACAAGAATTAAGAAAACAAGTACAATTTAATACATAAAAACGTAAAAACATTCCAGACACTGGTGTTTCTGACTAGGCGGAGGCTAGGGTCGATCGGAAGAACTCCGGGTTCTAAGTTCGAACATTGGCGCAGCAGTAAAAACTTCGACATAACGAAAAACTTCGAGATGGAAATTCATCCTCATCAATAGTTTCAAAATTAACGACGGAAGGCTTCCAGCTCAAATCTTGTTTAGCGAGGTGCTATTGTAGTGTCCCATAAACAATCATGCACTATTATGCGTGGTTTAATGCATACATACAAGGCATACATGCAATGTACCAGAGCAGGCAGTCAGAAAATAGCCCTTAGAGAAAAATCAACGTAGAATTACAAATAAACCAATATAAACCAATCAGTTCTAACACTGTCACTAAATATATTGTACCCATGGACGCATACATAACATTTATTAACCAGAATGGATTGCAAAAAATACGTATTCCGTCATGACAAAGCTAGAAATCAAACGGCAATCCAAATGCCATACCACCGACGTCTTTGATATTCGACTCAGTAAGCTCACCACATCCTCCCATATGTATCTCATACGTATCATAGAAAAACTCTAACTCCATATTTCGAGACAAGTCAACAATCATCGCACAAGATTTCCATTGGGTAGCTATTGCATTCTGACCGCTTGAGCAACAGTCTTTGTTCGGTATTAAACCGTTTCTATTCTCATAAAGGACAAAATAGTTATTTTGGTTACCATCGCAGTTTCTAAATTCTTTGTCGATTCCATTGCATGCGTAACCTTGCATTGTTCCTTTATGATTACCAAAACTGACAGGAACAAACCCTATATATATGTATTGACCATTGGAGGCGCTGGGTGAAGTGAAGTCTGGATGCTCACCAAGAAATACGGAAACATTCGGATACTGACCTCGATGCCGAGACAAAACTGACAAACTTGACGAATACTGCTCATTTAGTGTTGTGTTATAGTGACGAATAATCACGTGATCCGATGAAACGAAATGATTGGACAATGACGTCACGTGACGCAATGTAGTTTTTGAAAGAAACGTGTAGCCAATATTTCTCTCTGGAACAAAATCACAAAAAATGTCTATGATTTGGCCACTGCCACTGTCGAAACTTTTATAAGTTCTGGGGGTAGTATAACCGGACTTGGCAACTTCTTGACACGTGGCTGAAATATTTGATGATAACAGGTTATGGAATCGAGATATCAGGAGCTATACATAAGATATTATTACATGAATAGCACGTCATGTATATGTATATTGAGGCTAAATGTCAATTTTGACGGATCCGAGACTGTTTACAATCCTGTCGAGTTAATAGGAACCTTATTTACTATAATTAATTTTTAATGCAGATAATATTTCTATAACAAATATAACCAATGTTTGACTGTTGGTTATGGATCGTGTCGGTTGAATCATGGACTTTGTGGTCTGTGTCCACCAAGGACTGTATTAACGAACAAATGATAGTAAAACTGACATCAGAATGATTTATAACACCCGAAAATTCAACCCCCAAGATATGATCACAGCGACCCCAGTGGTGGTGGCATCCTTATGCAATATTACATTTTACCCAAATCATGTACAAAACTTATATACTGGCAGTATTTAATGAAATATATAATATTTTATATACTGGTACCACCCCTGCCTGCTTCAATCACTTCAGTCGTATGCTTATTCACTAAAACATTAATATTCTGCATCCTTTTTGCTATCACTTTTTAAGCAATATCTATAACAACTGAATTAGAAGGTTTTTAATAATTCTGATCACAATTTTACTTTCAAAGACTTGTCAGTGACTAATGCCTGTATAAAAACTTTTAGTTCAATGAATGTAATTTGACACTAGAATTCTTAGTCAATCCAATAATCAAGCGAAATACAACCTCGACATCAAGGTCGCCTTGGAGACCAAAATATAATCGGTCTTAATATTGAAGTGGTCTCATTATCAAGCTGAAATATAAACTATGAAAATCAGAGGAAGTTGTGATGATGAAGTCTCGCATGTTCCCCTTTACAAAACCATTTTCAACAAGGATCGGCAAGCATTCTGTATTAAACAAACACTCAAGATTAAAGTAGCAAACATTAGCACTATAAACGTTTTTATTTTATTTCCACTGGGTCTAACGCCGCTTTTCAACAATTTTCAGTTATTTACTGCGACCGATTCGCTAACCAATTTTCCTGGACTGTGCACTAAGCTGTACTAACTTACCCTTCCACAAGGCAACTTCTCCACATAATTACGGAGGAAGTTCGACATTTTTGTTAAATTTTGATAGAACGATATGACCGGGATTTGAACCCGGATCGCTGGGTTGCAAGTCAAGCGCCCTAACCACTGGACCTTGGTCGCTGCTCCAAAATGAAAATTAAATAAAAGATAGTGGGTAACTTGTGACATGCACTTGCTAAATGCCTTTTTGATTAGTGTCACCTTTATGTCCGGAGGTCTGCAAGCATCACCAACGGTTAATATGAACAAGGATTACCTGTTAATAGTGACCACTTGTAAAATAATGACCGCCTAAAATAATGACCACCTGTAAATATTGGCCACCTGTGAATGGTGGACACCTATTAATCAGAGTTACATGCGTTTGGAGATCACATGTGAGCAATGATCACTCTTGAATAGCGGTCACTTGTCAATAACAGTCAAATTTGAATAGTGTTCACCAGTGAAAAATGGACGGACTCTCCTCAGCATACACTCATTAACGTACAAGACCAAATACACCCCTGAGTGAAGCCGCGGCCGTGGTCCGGTGGTTAGTGCGCTGGACTTGTACCCTGGACACCTGGGTTCGAATCCCAATCGCGGCAGGTCATTCCCCATATACGAAAATTTGACAAAAATGTCGATTTTCCTTCATATGTGGAGAAGTTGCCGGCTCCTTGTGGAAGGGTAAGTTAGTACTGGTTAGTATGCAGTGCAGGAAAACTGGTTAAGTAAACCGACCGCCGTATACAACTAAAAAAATGTTGAAAAACGGCGTTAAACCTAGTGACAATTAGTCACATAAAAACAAACAAACAAACAAAAGAAGCCTGTGTATCAGAGCCATACATTATTTCTCTTTCTTGTTGGTTTTTGTTAACTTGTTGGACTATATTTGTAACTTAAAACGAAACAGGCATCAAATAATACTTAGATTCGATAACAGAATGACAGCTAATATAACAGCCTTCAATGGAGCTTTTACATTTTGATCGGAAAATGAATTCTGTATGAGGTAAGCAATCAGTCAGTGGTAATGGCAAACAAACGGTCTTCAAGTTCGGAGCTTTATAAAACATTCATGTTTTAAGTATTGTAAACCGTTTGTTTGCAACATAAACTGCAAAATATATGAATCCAGAATTAGTGTTTTACCTAAGGGGAATCAGCACTTGGCTGACGTTAGAAATTCATAATAGTAATCATCATAGGGAGCTAGCACAGTGAAGGGATGGTGCATAATGGTGTATTAGGCCTAAAATGGTCATATGGACCTAAAAACACCTATATCACATACATACATAATACAAGGCTTACAACTTCCGAAATGACAATTTCTGCACCAAGTTTGTTTAACACTACGTAACTTTTTTTCAAAAATCACTAATATTTTTAGTAACTGGTGTTTTTGGTCAGTATGACCATTTTAGACCTAATACACCATTATACACCATCCCTTCTACATGCTAGCCCCTATTGTATTCATTTAATTATTATATTACACTGGCGAGTTTGGGTTATGAGTTACCACGAGCGCAGGGGAATTGTAATTTTCACGAGTTGGCCGTGGTTTCTGTTGATGAGGACATCTGCACGATACCTGCTCGAGTTCTCTTCCACATTTATACAAGAGCAGTATGATGTATGATAGTCGTGCATTTCAGTCGATTAAAAACAAAATCTATACGATCTGTGTACAGCACTTTTTCGACAAATGAATATTTTTTATCGAGGCAGAACAAGTTTCTGCGAGACTTGACGATTTAAGACCAGTGAACTGCTACGAGAAAGTACGAGAGTTAGGGCAACATAATATTATGGCGCCTTGAGAATAGATTCTATTGGTACTGCATTTTTGGCTTAGTTCTCATGTGATCTTCCAAACAGAAACAAATCAAGACATTTCCGAGCAATTAACAGAGGCACACACTTGGAATCGAGAAGTCCTAAAGATCTCCACAAGTCACCAGAACTCACAGTAATATCGAGAAATCTTGAAAAGAATACATACAAAGTTTCAAAAACGTCCTGCATACTCGCTGCTTGTCGAACAAGTACCCGAACGAAACCACGAAAAAAATGATAATAATTCACTAAATTGTGCTACCACTAGGTGGCGTTTTCTGCGGTATAATATAATCGTACCTTTTATCTGACATGTTTCTTTTCCATCGTCATGGTTTGTGCTGCATTTCTGAAATGTTTTCGGGTCATCGTTACGTTCGAATAAAATTACAGATATCATAATTTAAGAGCATATAAAACAAGCAAAACTGGTAACTTGCGATTTAAAAAAATTGCTACATTAATTTTTGCATTTTGAAGAAACTTTATACGTTAAAAACTACAACACTATGGCACTCCAAGGTTCTGCTTCATGGACACATCTTCGCCGAGATAAGTTTTTAAACTTAAAACAATATCACAACTTCTTCTTTTGGTGCAATTGTAAAAGGTCCATATCTGAAGTGTATACTATTGGCAACTTTAAAAACTGCCGTGCTACCAACAGCAACTTGTATGACATCATGCTGAGAAAGGAATTATTTTTAACCTCTGAACTGCGGTGAAAACATGATATTTGCGCCAATCAGCGTCTGCTTTACAAAAGTTGTTGAACGGTCCAAATTAAGTCCTTTTAACGTCAACTAGAATTACGTTCAGCTTAAACACAAGTATGCAACAAAAGAAATATTTGGACTTTCTATTACCTGTTCGTCAGCGTTCTGGTAATACACCCATCCCTTTGTCCTCGACAGAGAACTTCCAGCGCTATCATCAACATATCCGGTATTAAATTCACATTTTTTTAATTGACGCTGATAGTTTATAGAATTACAAAATGTTCTTTCTTTACAATCTGTCCAACAATCTTCTATAGACAGACTGTGTGTAGATGAACGAACACTTCCTTTAAGTCTCCAACTGAATTCCAATTCTTTATGGTCAATCGCCGAAATTACGATAAAACAAATCGATAAGGAGAAAAAGAACGCGCGCACCATATACTTGGATTCCATTGTGTTGATCCGCGCTCTATCACTAGCATGTATGGTTCTAAATGAGCATTCGATGTTAACGTACACTCTCTTCATGCCATTCTGCAAACAAACATGTTTTCCCGTCAATTCCGGGTTTCGGTAAGGCGTAAAAAATGTTTGTTTCTGGTTGCACGACCTACCCTAATTTTTACCCATGACCTTAGACATTCTATTTGGCTCGAGAAATAATCCATATGGGGAGCAATAATCAAATACCTAAACCATAGTGCCGTTGCAATTGTGAATTATTCATAATGACGTACTGCACAAAGGAATTAGTGATTCAAAACACATTACGTTCTCGAACTAAATAACGTTGCAAGGTCGGATTCTATAAAACTTGCAATAAATGTCCAATTTCAAATCTCACTATTGTTTGAATATTCGAAACTAAATATTTGACCGATGGGTTAGTATAGTATATACATTTGTTAGTATGCAATAGTTATAACCTTGGACCCATTGCTCCCGGCTTACATATTTGTATATAACCTTTGACCCATTGCTTCCGGCTTACATATTTGTATATAACCTTTGACCCATTGCTCCCGGCTGACATATTTGTATATAACCTTTGACCCATTGCACCCGGCTGACATATTTGTATATAACCTTTGACCCATTGCTCCCGGCTTACATATTTGTATATAACCTTTGACCCATTGCTTCCGGCTTACATATTTGTATATAACCTTTGGCCCATTGCTCCTGGCTTACATATTTGTATATAACTTTTGACCCATTGCTCCCGGCTTACATATTTGTATATAACCTTTGACCCATTGCTCCCGGCTTACATATTTGTATATAACCTTTGACCCATTGCTTCCGGCTTACATATTTGTATATAACCTTTGACCCATTGCTCCCGGCTGACATATTTGTATATAACCTTTGACCCATTGCTTCCGGCTTACATATTTGTATGTAACCTTTGACCCATTGCTCCCGGCTGACATATTTGTATATAACCTTTGACCCATTGCTCCCGGCTTACATATTTGTATATAACCTTTGACCCATTGCTCCCGGCTTACATATTTGTATATAACCTTTGACCCATTGCTTCCGGCTTACATATTTGTATATAACCTTTGACCCATTGCTCCCGGCTTACATATTTGTATATAACCTTTGACCCATTGCTTCCGGCTTACGTATTTGTATATAACCTTTGACCCATTGCTCCCGGCTTACGTATTTGCATCAGGTCTCTCTTGGTTTTCATTCATTAACTAGACACCCTATCGCCCGCACTATATTACACGATGTGCTAATCAAACTTAGCAGACGGCAGACCTTGACCAATATTCACACTGTGTACATGTATATGTACTTAAAACGACAATACACGAACATTTTGTACATCATTTGTTGTACGGATATTATGACTGAATTCTATATTTCAAACACAAAGACCCTTGAACAGAAGCAAGAGTACAAAACGTTTGTTATCCGATTTGTCCTCTTCCGGTCGATTGTTCTAGAATAAGCGCCAGTAAAATAGTGCTTAAAATGGATTTTGGCATAAACCGCAGGAAAAAATATCCATTAAAAATCACTGACGCATGTAATACACTACGCATTAAATGAATTATGATCGCGTTCCAAGCTTTTATCCATCAGATGAAGCGGGGATTATGATAGACATATCCGGTTGGCAGTAAATTGTCTGATTCTATTTTTGCTCGCTGTCTCTAAGAGAGTCAGACAATATTGGTGCTATTTTTGAACAATACTTTTTCGTTTTACTGAATTTGATATTAACCTACTTAAAATTTATGTTTTATTGGATTGTTTTTAAATAGTCAAATCAAGCCAGCATACCATTACGCGCTGGTACAACTGGTGGCAAAACATTCATTGATAAGCCCACAGTCTTTGTATAAATTGTGTGTGATGTATATAGTGTCCCTAGTTGCTAATAAATGGTAGAAATGTAAGATTAGTTAGATTATGAAATATAACTGTCTTCCAGTGATTTAGCTGTAGATCTGGAGATATTAATCATTCAATGACATAAAATGTCTATGGGAAGACAATTTGTTTTTCTTATCCAGATATACATATCATACAAGCTGTTCATTTTGCTAGAATGTTAATAATTATATTGAAATGCAGGAAGACATCAAATAAGAAGAATTTAGGGCACCGATGTAATTTTCTTGCATTTTATGTTGAGATATATTGTTCAATCTGCCTATGCGTGTTTTTCTATAGGCCAATGTTAACATTGAAGAGATTCGGGGGAAATTTATATGTAGCAATAAACTTCAGAAAGAACTTACAGTTTTACACTTCAAGTAAACAGTCCTGAGACCATAATGGTTTCAGACGTGCAATAAGTTACATGTATACAGTAGATTAGAGCTCTCGTTCATTTTATTGTTTACCCTGGGAAAGAGTAGGTGAGATTCTGGAAATGAGTCTGAATCCCTTGGAAAAAACCAAAACTCAGGAGCTTCCGGGAGCCTCCGGCCCCCTGGACCCCTGGCTAGGACTTCGCCTATGTTAATTATCGTAAGAACATTGCCGAGGGAGGGAGCGGTAAGACAAAAATACCCGAAAGCCATTATTAACAACAAGAGGGTATTTTTTTACTGGGAGGGTAAAAAATGTGTCAGGATGGCCTTACTAACATTGCTTATCATCGTCGAAGTGTTTTGTGCTTACCTCATATGCTTCTGTAAATAACGATGAGTAACAAATGGATGTTACAAATCTAAGTTTACACAATACGATCCTGAATATACACAAGCGATCGGCCTCATAAAAGTTGTATCAAATTATTTTTCGAACGCATATTTATGAATGTAAACTGGTCCACGTTCCATGTTGCAGTGCAAGCAGAGTCAACGGAAACCAGTTTATTGAAAGCTGAAATGAAGCTGTGCACGGTTTTAACAGATTTTATACATTCCCTACGGACCGGAGTTTCGAGAAATAGCTGCAACCGCGACTTTCAGTTTACTAAAATAATGTCAACAAATAGAAGCGCCAAGCTTGAAAATTGATAAATGACGTATTTGTTGCTGTATACATGAATGTTGAAATTATTGATTTCACTCGCCCTGACAGCAGCAGGAAGAATTTATTTATCACAAATATCCCAACATCAATACACGAAGATGATATAACGGTAAGTGTTCGGTTTGCATTTAAATTTTCTTGACTAGTTGATTTTCTTATTCCTAGTCTGCCTATTAATTATATCTGAAAGTAGCTATAAATCAGTACATGTTTCACTCATTTATCGTTTTTTTTGCCCTAATTAGGGACTGTACGTGTAAAGACCCTGTTCTGATAAATCATTCGTTATCAATCTGATTGTTTTGCCTGACATACAGAACTGGCTATTCTCGTGACTTGGCAGGAAAGTGCACTAATGTAATTAGCAATGATTTGCCCGTAATATTACTTGGCCTTAGTACGTATGGACCATTCTCATAGATGGCCAGTGTGGGAAGGCACCCAATCAGGAGAAAGGTGTTTATGTAATCAGGTGTAAAAAAATGTTTGTTTCTGGTACATGCTCATTAAAAGTTAAACAGGGTAGATAGGTAGGGTATTTTTTAGGGGTGGGGGGTATTATTCTTGAAAGCCGCTGTTGAATTTATTTTTGTGCTGAAAGGCAAAAGAGTGAGACAGTGGAGATGCTGTTCCTCAGGCCTAATAAAAAGCCTAGGGTTGCATGGAAAAATTAAGAGTAAGTTGAGTAACCAGAAACAAAAAAATTTTTTCACCTTAATGCATTTTTTTTCCTATGTTCTATTTACTACAATTTTGTAGATTCAACTTCGTGATATATTTGATCCCTATGGCTTGGTGTACCGTGTCCAAGTTTATCCAACTCAATGGAAATCATATTCAGACAGAGAAAACTGTGCTGGTAAGATAACAGAAAGTTATGTTTAGAAATACACTAAAATATTAATTATTATCAATATATCATAGCTGTCAACAGTCAGGAAGTTCCATGTGTGTGACTTTTAAAAGTTGGGTGTCGCATGTCCCCCTAGTGGATTGTGGGCCAAAATATTGGTATTTACAAACTTTTCACAGAGATTCCAGGGAGCAATGTTAACAGTAATCCAAAATGTCTGTGATTCCTCAGGTACATGACACAAAACCGATTTTAGTTCCAAGAGCTTGTTATTAGGTATAAGTAGACAATGGAACTAAAATTTGGTTTTATGTTACGTACATGTGTGTAAATCATTTATGATATAAATGAAAAATTGAAAAATATCTTTTGCATCATGGATACTTAAAGCATGTAAGTGTGACTAAAACTGAAAATGCATGTGATTTTAGAGATATGATATGTATCTTATTTATCTGATTGTCAGCCTTGTAAATGATGTCACATTAGAAAAGTAACAGGCTTTCTAGGGATTCGGAGCATACTCACCCTCCTGGAATTTTTTTTTGCCAGTTTTAACTGGTCCATCAGTCATTCAAACCAACCTTTTTGGTTGGTGGCTGGTTCATAATGAGAACACTGCATGCACATTTATCTATTTTTGAAGTTTTATACATTAAAACATTGATTTGAAGACTGGTAAACTTGAATTAGTATTGAAGTTGTTTCATTGCCTGATTTGTCAGGTGGAACTATGGAAGAAATGTTGAAAACTGGATATGGTTGTTATAATGAGGCAGCTTAATATTCAGGTGTACAGAAAGTGTAGTTTTACTGTAGTTGTTAAAACTGCTGACCCCTATTTGATGAAGTCCCAAAATTAAGACCCAATGCTCTTGAATTAGTTCTGCTCTTGACAAATGTAATGACATTACTTTGCCTAATATAACTAAATGTTGCAATACTCATTTATCTTGTCATATTTTTATAGGATTACCATTAAATTCTGTTATAATGCTGAAGGTAGATAACCAATAACATGGGGTCTATTGCAAACAGTGAGACATATTGTAATTAGACCTCATCTTTAATAAAAAAAAATGTTAGTAAAACTTGACCAAACATGAAGAGTGAAATAAGAAAGTCTAGAAAGTATATGGTACTAAACATGTTATATTTAAATCCCTGAAGTTTATGCACATATTATGTGATTTTTCAATTTTAACAGGATATCATGTCTCATGTAATAATATGAATACAGTGCAACTTTGCCAAAGCAACACCCTTTAGGAGAAGCAAAATTATGTTGTTGTTGAGAGGTTGTTGCTCTGCAGAGGTTGAATTGATAGTTAAATCGTACAGTGGGAAAAATCATGCTATTGTGGAAGGGAGGTTGTTGCTCAAGAGTGGGCTGCTCTGGAGAGGTTGCACTGTAGTGTATACAACTAACAAAATTGTAATCTTTTCAGAGGTTAACAGTGGTTACTATGCCTTTGTTACATTCTATTCATCGTTAGCGGCAACCAAAGCCAAGGATAGTTTAAATGGAAAGATTCAGTTGGACAACACTGAGTGTAAGGTGAGACATGAAATTAAAAATTGTCATTATTATAATTGAATTATTAAAAATTATTATTATAACTGAATCATTAAAATTATCATGTTTATTACAGAATCATTAAAATTATCATGTTTATAAAAGAATCATTAAAAATTATCATGTTTATTACTGAATCATTAAAAACTATCATGTTAATAACTGAATCATTAAAAATTGTCATATGTATTTAATCATTGGAAACTATCATGTTTATTACTGAATCATTAAAAACTATCATGATTATTACTGAATATGTTTATAATTGAATCATTAAAAATTATCATTATTATTACTGAATCATTAAAAACTATCATGTTTATAATTGAATCATTAAAAATTATCGTGTGTATTATTGAATCATTAAAAATTATCATGTTTATTACTGAATCATTGAAAATTATAATGTTTATAAATGAATTATTAAAAACCATGATTCTGGGCCATCCTAAAAGTACTTGATTTGCAGTTGTATTACTGATTCATTAAAAATCCCCCCAACTCAAAATATTTAGTGATTTTGACCATCTTTGGTTATTTATCCCAACTTTTTGTTTCCTGCACAAGCAAGTAATATTTATAAGAAAAATGCCTGGCAAATGTATATAACCATACAATTAAATCCCCAGCAGCGAAAGGGTTAAAGGATGGCCAGATTATTATCTTATATAAATGTCTTGTTGAATTATGGATACAGTTCTTAGTGACCATACAGTTATGACCTAATATTGAAGAATTCTTGTACTTGAGGTTAAAGTCAATTTCAGTTTATTAGTTTACTTTTTTACAGGTAATGTTTGCTAAAAGAAAGAGTGAATTGGATGACAAGAAGCAATTATACTTCACCAAATGTTATGAGTTAATTAATTTTTATCTTGGATTCAACAGCTGGTCTACAAACATTAAAACAGTGAGCAGACTTTGGATGATTATTGATAAGAATGTATGTTTTTGTTCATGTTTGCTATGGAGTCCAGAAAATCTGATAAGGTTAAGTGCCTGCTGAGTTATATCGGAAGTACTGTTGAAAACAGGCATAGAAACTGTTTAAAAAACATGTCCCATTGTTTCCTCTTGATTTATTGATAAGCAGTAATAAAAATGCCTTCATTTGTTACAGATAAGAATGGCTTTGTTTCTATGGTAATACAGTAAAACCCTGAAAACTGGACCCCTTTCGGACTGAAAGTCCAGTTTTTAGAGAACTATTTTCTACTGAAGATAAAAGATGGAACCTGAAAAATTGTGAGATTTTCAGAAAATTCTGGTTTTCAGAAAATTCCGGTTTTTGGGGGTTTTACCATATATGTATGTTCCTATTTCAACAAGTTTTAGCTCATCTGTTTCAAAGAAAAAGTTCAGCTATTATGATAGCTGCATTGTTATCATTGTTGCACAAAAACTTTAATGTAGCCCATTACTCAATCAATTTTAAAGATATCAGCATGTCACTTGGAATACTTAATTATCATGACAAGGTGCATTATTCTGAAAGCTGTATTTTGGAGTTATGCCCCTTTTTTAAGTTTGGTCAAATTGCTTATTAAATAGAATGATGTAAACACACATTGGTGTCACTGTGCAGAGCTCTTGTATTTATAGTTATTCGAGGATGAAGATGGCAGGATTGAAACCAGTGATACAAAGACTGTAAGATATGTTTGTATGATTGAGTTAAATGTTCATGATCTGAAGACTGACGGAATTGGTGTGTGGCAAGAGACATTCCTTAAAACAGGTAAAAATGAATCATGATGCTCACTTGACATCAAAAGTTGAGGGTCAAAAATGACCCTTGAATGAGTCAACAAAATTTCTTAATAATGTTTTAGTAAATTTAAGCCTTTGATACCAATTCTCATGAATCATAGGTCTTATTGTTCTAATTTCAAGAAGCAAGATGTTTTTTCTATGGAGTTTAATGTCAAGGTCAACTTTTCCAGCTTTAATGATGGTGGAAGACCCCAGATTTATACCTGGGTAGAACCACCGACCTTTCCTAAGCTAGCTGGACAACTTCCTCACATGTGTCTGGTCCAAGGTTGGATTTGAACTTACAGTGATGAGGGGATAGTGTTGACTAGTCAGACCCAATAATCACTCGACTGTGGAGGTCGTTATGGAGATAATTCTCTAGGATTTAATTAACAAGACATCTTATTTTCAGTTCTTAGTTTTGTAACAACACTTAAGAATTGTGGTAAAATATTTTCTTTTTTTTTTGCAGATCCACTAAGCAAGATTCAAGCCTGTTGTAAGTGTAAGAAACTTTGTCATATACGAGCGATAGAGAATGCTTTTTCCAAAGTATTACTTGTTGTGCTCGGTAATGGGAAGGTGTCTGTTGAGATTGATACGACAAAACCTGAGTTCCGTAATGACAGAATCTCTGATGAACAATTGATTAAGGTAATGCTGTGCACTAAAAACGCAGAAAGCTTTTAACATGGTCCACATTTATCCATCTGTCCATCTGTATGTTTGAATCAAAGTATTAATTTTCTGTTTGGAACTTAATTGTGATTTATCTTTCTGTATTTGGTTTGAAACTTTGATGGTACTTTTAAATACTTATAAAAGTAAAGTCTAAATATTAAGATCACCTTTTGAACCAATAAAAATGTTCTTAATTACTATCATGTTGAACTCATTGTCAAGTTGAGATCTTGAAAACTGGTTTGAATATATTTGATTGTTAACATGAGGTTGTCTTGATACTAAGATGGTCACTAATTGAGGCTTGACTGTACCAATAGATGGTTATTACATTTATGATGAATGTTAATAAAGTTAACTAAAATGTAGCTTATTAATTTCTTACAAATATCTTATCAATCTATGTTCTGAGGTTTGTCTTTTGTGTCCTTTGCTCTAACTTCCGGCTGATGTATTTTTTGCAGGTGAATGATCTTGACAAACAACCTGAGACTGAAGCTGACCTTGATGAAACCAATAAAGATATAGATATGACCAGTAAATTATCTGCTAATGACATGGATGACATAAACATTCATATCTTACAAGAATTGGAAGACGATATGTGAATATTCAAGTACTGAGAACACTACTATGGTAAAACCTGATGTTTTGAGACAACTTTCGGGACCAAAAAATTGGTCATAATAATGAGATGGTCTCATTATCAAGTTGAATTATAGAGGAATTATTGAAAGCCTGTCCAAAAATAAGTGGTCATTATAGCAAGATGGCTGTAATTTTGAGGTGGTTGTTGTATGAGGTTTTACTGCACTAGCAAGATTGATATGTTACAGAAATTTCATTTAATTTTTCAGTAATTTTTTAAGTGAATTTTAGAACCTTGAATATTGTATTTTATTTATTTATTTATTAAAAGGCCCTGGGAGTGGATATGTTTGAGGTAATACACATGTACTCAATATGTTTGATTTGAAGCCTAAATGACATTTGAAATTATAAAATGAAGCTTTTGACTTGTGTGAATTTGTACCAAAAAGGAATTTTGTTGACTCTTCAAATTATCATCAGTCAGGGGTCATTTTTGACCCTCAACTTTTGACATCTGGTGAAAACCCTGCTATATTTTTTAACAAGTGAGTCGCGTAACTGCACACCATATTTCTATTCATTCACGACAAAGCCATATTATAAAAAATAAAAAACTTGAACAAAAGTTGGCGTTCATTGTATTTTGATCAGTTATTAAGCTGTTTGTATTGAAATTTAATAGTGAGTTGAACTTTTCTACACAGGTTTTCTTGCACACCTTGCGTCTTATTTCTAAAATGACTGCATTGTACATTAACAGACCCTAGTACATGTACAAGCTATATGACTGCCAGAGACCTCCGTGGCTGAGTGGTTATGGTCTCTGACTAATAATCACAAGCTCCTCACTCCTGTGAGTTAGAATCCTACAGGCACAATTTTAATGAGAGAAAGCTGTCCAGCTAGCTTACAGGACAATGGGTAGCCAGTGTGAGGCTTAGGCTTTCCTCCACTGTTAAACCTAGAAAAGTCGCCAAATGACCTTGGCTGTTGGTGCGATATTAAACTCCAGTTTAAAAAAAATGTAACAACAAACCAAATATTATCAAATATGAATTTATTTATGAATATACAAATAAGAATGAAGTGTACAAAAGTGTAATGACAAAAAGAGTTTAATAATGAATGGCTAAGTTTAGCGTGAAATATGAACTAAAACAGTTACGTAACAAGCTTATTTAAAAAAGGCATAGAAAGAAAACTGTTCCATGCATACTGACAGATCCATCCTGAGAGCAATTGAAAACATGGAAAAAATTCCATTGAAGTTTTTAACAAGAAATTTTATGATTCACATTGAGATGTTTTATAACAAATGAAATATCCCAACAACTACATATAGTAACAGTATTTTGCATGCAGTGAAAGCTTTTTGAACTGGCTGACAAAATTTGTTAAAGTCCTGCTCTTTTTGCAATTTCTTTGTGCAAAAAATGGCAATTTTCCAGTTAATTGGAGATAATTTTTGTTGGTCCCAGATGTCAGGCAAGCAGCTGATGCTGTGGACTGTAATACACACACATCATGAAATATTTCACTGAATATCCATTCAGTCTAAATGGCAAAGGTTGCCATGCTACAGCTCCCTTTTTGCTAATTTTATTTCAAAAACTTGAATAACAGATCCTTATTATCCAAAAAGAAATGAAATTAAGAATTGCATTAATACATGGTTAAAAGTTCTCCGGAATCTCCAGTTTTCCCCAGGTCCGGACCATACTGGTTTTTATCGTTTCCATGGCATTGAAATTAAGATTTCCAGTTTTTCGAAATTTTCAACTTTCATCTATGCTGATAATAACACTTATTTATGCACATGAAACTAAATTTATCAGCAAAAATTGACCTTTGTACCGAAAAACAATTAGGGTCAACAAGAAATAATACATTTGATTGGATTAGTGTGAACCATGCAGAAACTTAAATTTACGCCTAATTAGGCAGTAGGAAATTTGCATTAAGACTTTTATTATTATACATGTATTTTTAAAAGTATCAAAAAATTCAACATTCAGAATAAATGTTAGACAGTTCCGTTTAATGATCTATACGCTTAAAGCTGCATTAATCCATGCTGTTTCTATGGAGAATTACAAAACACTCATTGCATGAGATATTTGCTCTTGAATTGCAAAATCTTTCACTGTATATAAACCACATCTACCAGTAGACATTTGCAAAAAAAAAATTTAGAAAATCTGTTTCCAATCATAGTGATAGAAAAATGATTTCAGTGTTTGTATGAGAAAGTACAAACATAAAAAGGTATGAGATTTGATACACAACAAGTGCATGTAATTAAGAACAATTAAGTAAAAATATATATATATACATAATAAATGAATATACAGTATGCGATAAGACAAGTAGAATAAGGGTACGGACATATTTACATAAATTTTGTTCTATTTCAACAAGAATTAATTTTGACATAAATTTTTACATAAATTTCTTTGCAGTTATCTCATATTTCTTATTAGCTGTAGTTAATAAATTCCTCCAAAAAAATCATTCTGATTAATTAAATGCACAAATTCTTTTGTATAACATATACACACAATTGAATATGATTTTTGATACAATAAGTATCGACTATGTACAAAGTCCATGTTATGGTTAGGATTTTTTCATTGTAGCGGTGTGCAGGCTTCAATATTGAGGCGGCACTGTCGACATTTTATATACTGTGTATGGGGGCGGGGCTTTAGCCTTGCGGCGTTTCTGTTTCAATCTAAGGTAATCCACAAGAAGGCACATTCCAGAAAATATGGCTAAGAATCCACCAACCACCGCAAGACCAAACGACCAGGAAAGGAAGTTCTGATCTGGACGACTCAACCACTGTCTGTCGATATCAGACTTCACGCCAAAAACGATGATGGACAAAGTGATAAACAACGCTGAAAGGATGAACACATCATAAATCTTTCAACAGAAACGTAGAAACTCAGGATAATTACTTGGCTTCAGAAGATGCAAAATTTTGCTCTCTTTTCTATAACCTATTATACTTTATAGTGAATTCAATTTGCTTAAAATTAAGAAATAAATACAATATAGGTTGAAAAATCTATAATTGAACTCAACCTTCGATTAAATACCAAACTAATTAGAAAATTTAGTTACAGTCAACTTGTAAACAAATGTCAACATAAGGGAGTGTTATGTTTGTTTCTTGATTGTGACAGTACTTTATGGGAGACTCAATATAGAACAACACTCTAGTTAGATTACTAAATCTATTCTGTATTCTACAAGTATCAAAGAGTCATATACATAGCATGCATTATCCAGTGGGCGGAGCTTAACAGTCATTGGTCAGTGCTATAGCTCAGTATACATTACAGGGAGATAACTGGTAAAACTGACCGTGTTGCATTTATTTCATCAATTATACAATATCAATAAGGCCTTCCTTAAAGATGTTGGTTCAAGATAACACGGCCCAAACTTTAACAATAGGTTAACAACAGGCATATTTTTAAAGTTAGATGTTTGTATAGAACAACAACAAAAATCTTGTCAAAATCACTAAAATTTTTGAGTCAGGGGATTTTTTTATGGAGTCAGTCAAACAACCGCACACCAGCAATTTTTTAAAGGATGGCCTAACACTGTATTAAGGACAAGCTGTCACTATCAGCAGGTGGCCATTCACTCATGTATAACTATAAAAATCATCGCAGAAATACTTAAATCTAAGAATAATAATAATGAACTTCAGACGCTTACTTTTTTCACATGGTTTAACACCATTTTTCTGAAACAATTTTTCAGTTATAAAGGAGATCAGTTCACCTAACCAGTTTTCCTGGACTGTATACTAACCAGTACTAACTTACCTTTCCACAAGGAGCTGGCAACTTCTCCACATATGAAGGAAAATCGACATTTTTGTCAAATTTTCATAGAAGGGTATCAACATTCTAGAAAAATTTTCATAGAAGGGTATGACCTGCCGTGACCTGAATTTGAACCAGACATTTACTACTGTAAGCGCAGGGTAACGAGAAAGCCAGTAACTAACCTGAAACGAACATCAGTATAGAGTTTGTCAACTGTGCCACGGAGGCTCTGTGTGGGGGACAGAAGTTCAAGATGCCTAGAAGACAAAGTATGGATGTCACAAATGTCAGCACCATAGCCAGGGTCATCATAATCTGTACTGCCAAGAACCATTCTGAAATCAGTCATAATCAATGAGTTAATTCAGAATACAGTAAATAAACAAAGATTTAGGTTCAGGGGGGGGTCAGTGTGCACCCCCTCTAAAATTTTGCAAGCATAGGTAAAAAAAAATGTCAGTTCTGTGCTGAATGCGTCCATATTCTATATAAACATCTAGACTTTACACACCCCCAACCAAAAATCACGTATCTCCCCCTGGTAAAACGTCCATGATGAGGTCACCTTCAGGACCAAAAGAAATTGGTCATAATAATGTGGTGGTCTCAATATCAAGTTGAATTATAGTTCAGTTCTTGTAAATGTAAGTTGTTCTGAAATTAAAAGGTTATGATAAGGTGGTCATGATATTAAGGTGGTCAAAATATTGAGTTTTTAATTACTAAACATTAATAAAAACAATCTCTATATAAACCCACAAGCCCAATGACGGGGGTTTGTAAACTGACTATTTGGGCTAATGAGTTTCCTTGATACTGTGTTTTGTCAAATTAGCAGTAAATAGTTTTATTTACAATAGTCCACTCGTAGTTGAGCAAATTTTTTCAAAAAGGTAGTTGGAAGACTGCTAAAAAATCCTGAAATGTGTGTGAGATGTAAGATAAAAGCTCAGTGTTGTCAGAAGGTGCTAAATGCATAATGGACTTCTCCAATACGGAAGTCATTAATAATCTGACCATTGATTGACCAGTGACTAAGAGTGGGTTAATTATGTGGACCATGATTTGTAGTGGACAATACAAGTGCAACTGTTCAATGAAATTAATTATGGATATATATTGGACATAGACATTCGGATTGTCGACCACTAGAGCTGTAGTACGGACTGACATACCAAAATGATTAAGTAATCACGAGCACTATTTTCAATTAGGTACACCAATTAAAATAAATAAGTAAGGTTTTTATTACAATTTACACTTACTTGGATTTAGCCAGTCAAATATGGGTCTAAATTCGTACGAAAACAACCACGAACATCCATCGTAGGTTTTTCCTAAACTGTCTCGATCGTACGCGAATCTATTGAAACACGCTTCCCAAAGTCCCAGGTTTGTGAATCTGCTGTTGGCTTCTTTGTAACTTTCAAGCCAGTGTGCGGTCGAAAACGATATGATTATGAATACACAAGATGCAGCGGCCAATACCGCACCACAAAGAGTCAAAACATCCTTTCCCATTTTTAATTTTGTGTATTTTCACAGGAAATACCTGTGGACGAGTCTATTTTATCACCTGTAGGGTAAGCATCATCATGCAAATACTTTTTAAACAATAAATATGATTAAAACACGCATGCTTTTGTTCACGAATCTATAGATTGATATTTTTCTCCAGGATATATAAGATTTAAAAAGCAAATCACACGGTAATTAAGTCAAGAAATCAATTTTGTATTTGTATTTTCTCTATGATTTAAGAGACTGTTATTTTCACCTGTACGACCCAATTAGTCATATACAGGTTTCTCGAGTTCTGCGGACATTTGAGCTGAAAGAAAGCTAGCCCTATCAAGTACATTTTAAAGAAGAATTTAAAACATTTTTTATTTCCATGTATTCATAACAGCAAGCTTACGAGCTTTTAGATTAAAATAACATTTCAAATATTTGAGTCATAGAAAAAGTATTGTCGCTTAAGTCTTTTGACTTCCGCGTTTTTTACAGGTAACTCACTTTAAAATAAACGTTACGCCAAAGTGTATGGTGTTACTTAGTATGAAAGATTTTTATACGTAAATTTCGTATCTTTTCCGTCCATTTTTGTTGTTAATAATGCCCACAGTAAAAAATACCAAATTGTCGTGACAATTATTTCATCCCTACAGTAATAAGTGGGCTCATCCACAGGTGAAATAAACACAGTTCAAAATGGCGTCGGACCCGAAGTACAAAATAAGTCCTGGAATGCGCCTTTATTGGTGCGGACTGTTTTCGTCTATATCGGCTTTCGTGTGTGTATTCATAGGATTTTGCAGCCCCTATTGGTATCAGTCTTGGAGACGGGTCCACAGCCCCTTGGCTAATGTTGGATTGTGGCATATTTGTTTATCCGGTTATATCAAACCACGAGATCCAACTTTACAGAGCTATGTGGGCTGTTGGTGGATCCATTCAACATTCTTCAGCGATGTTCAAGACTTTATTATGCCACGTATGTATTAACAAAACTTCACGGTTGTTTGTTCATTAATTCACTTATTACCATTTTTACCTGGTTGGAACATTCTCAGTTACCTGAACCAGGAAATGACTTCACTCTTCAGTGTGAATCATTTATTTCCATGCCATCTTTGTGTTTAATTAAGATAATGGGATAATAATGAACTTGTTGATTTACAAGTTTTGAAGGGATTTGGCCATTCAGTTAGCTTTGTAGCTAAAAAAAATATCCAACTTGCAGAGTCTTGTGACTCGATGCAGGGGTGTAGAAATATTTTCAAGCTACTAAAAGTAGAAGGAAGATCTGAGTGTTCCCAGACTTCCAGTGGGGGGGGCAAGGGGCAAGAGTTGCCAGCAAAATGCTCAAATAGCTGGTTGATTTTTCTAGTTTCTGGCTCATTTCTACACCCATGCCAATTTAACACATATACCATCACAGGACGCATTGCCAACCCCTAAAAACTTAATGCCATCTGAATAGACAACTTATTGTGCAAGACTTTCATACCGACTTATGTGAACTTTTAAAATCTATGCCATATTTTTTTCAGCGTGGTTTCGAGCTTGCCAAGCTCTGGTCATCTTCACGCTTCTGTGTAATCTATTCTCACTCATATTATGTGTGATATATGTGGTCGAGAAATGGAGAAGGAAGGTGTATGGTGATAGATACGTCTTGGTCCACATCATAAATGCTGTACTTCTCTTTGCTGCAGGTATGTACTTTTTCCTATTTTCCATCTTTGTCATTTGCCTTTTGATGTGTTTGAACTTCCTTAAAGAATTGTCAGTTTGCAATTAGGCTTAAAAAAAGGTTTGTTTCCAGTTACCCAACCGACCCAGTATTTTACCACCTCCGAATAAAGACTACCCTGTGAATAGAGGACATTCTTTGAAAAACCTTCACTAATCATTTAGAACAAACTGACCTCTGACTAAAAGCCATCTGTCAATAAAGTCTACATTTTGTCTTTCCTAAGGATGGCCTTTGTTCACAGGTTTGACTGCATGTTATATAAAATCTGCGGTTTGACTTTGTTATTTCAATGTTAAATTTTCAATTTATTGCAGCATTTTTGGTGTTCATCGTTTCCCTCGTCTTCGCTGAGATGTCACGTCAGGAGAATTACTTTCCACGACCTTGGATGAACTATCTGTCATGGTCGTACGGCTTCAACGTCCTATCAGGTTTCTTTTCTGCTTTTGGTGGAATATGCTTGTTTATCATGGCTATGATTTTGAAAGAAAAACTCTTCGCTAGTGAAGGTGTTACCAAGGAAATGGGTCACAGCGCAGGAAGTGGAAGTATTGTCACAGGTCACAGTGCGGCGCCACCAGCGTCCGAGAAGAGTAAAGGAGAATCATTTGTGTAAATGTTATGGACTACACATCTGTGTCTATTGACTTTTATAATTTTGTACATACTTTGTGTATCTAGATGTTGATCTGGGATTGCCATTCATTATAACAATTATTGACAAAAATTCATGACCATGCAACTAATGAGTTTAGCACTGTATCACATATCAGGATTGTTTGAGTCCAGTAAACGGACCCTTCCCAATCAAAGTAAAGGCATTTTTCCCAATTCTCGACCTAAAAGTTCCCAATTTTTGGCATCACACTGTGCATTTTTTCCCAATTGGACCAGACCTGAACCCTTTCCTGAAATTACAAAGAGTGACGGCATATTATGTTGTACAGATGTTGACCTCATATCAAATTTTTTTTACACATTCATTACTGAAAATTTTCCAGTAGATGTTTTGTGGGCAGGTCTATCTGTCTATCTGTTGAATATTTCGTGTGAGTACAACACTGTACTTAATGCAGTTAATGAAGCAATCTGAATTTGTTTTATATTGTATGTTTTGTATTTGATATACAGTCAAACCTGTGAACACAGACCACCCTTATGAAAGAAAATGTGACCTTTATTGACAAATGGCCTGTATTCAGAGGTGAGTGTTCTAATTATTCCCTGGTTGGTCTTTATTCAGAGGTGGCCGCAAACTCAGGTTTGACTGAAGTTTAATATTGGCTGTTCATTGGACTAACAAATATGTCTGAACCTAAAGTGATATGATCTATCAATTTGAAGTATGAAAATCAGGGCTTGACAAATCTACTCGTTTGCTTGTAATTATGAGTAGAAATTGACTCATGACAAGTTGAGATTGCTGTAGAACTAGTTAAAATTCATAGCTGGTTATCCTGCAAGACGAGTAGCCTGAAAGAAAGTTTTGTCTAGCCCTGAAAGTTGATCTGATTAGGTTGTTTTTTATTCAGGGCCAATTGTTTTTCTAGGGTTGTGATTATGATACATATCATTTTAAACTGTTAATCTGCTATTTTTCATTGAAAAATTACACTTGAGTGTTACCCTATTGTTAAATGAATAATGAATTGCTCATCTTTTTTGCTACGCATTGAGTTTGCTATGATGGTAATATGAATTAGTTCGAATTTCGCCACACTGTTAAAATGATTATCATTGAGTAGTTATTTTTCCAAATTTTAAATGTTTCTTAATCAGATTAATGTACAACCAATGATGTACAGTGTGAATTGTGTGGTCATAATTTTTGTATAACTTGACATAAATTGTTCACAGTGCTTTTTGCAGTATGTTTTAGAAAGACGAATTTCCAATTTTATCACATTCCGTACACATATTTCATTCTGTATTGTATTTTATTTCATCTGTAAAAACACAGTAGATGCATTAATATTGTACAGGTTCATGTTTTTAGCTTAATCAGTGCTGTTAATATTCTCTGCATGTATTCATAGATTCTGAAAAAATGGAAGTAGCCTGAATTATAATTTTATCTTAACAATTCTTTCATTCTCATTAGTGGTCCAGCAAATTAGAGTTTTTAGACTGTTTGTGACTGTGAGATGTTTTTTGTTTGACCCCGTCCCACTTAGGCTAAGAGGATGGCCCTTCTGAATTCATTTATAAAATTGGCCCAAGAGAAAGTCGAATAAGTAGGGCCAGCTCATTGGCAGTTTTTCTACAAAAATAATTGCATTTGTTTTCAGTACTCCTTTTCTTTGCCATACACATTCAATTTGAATAATTTTACAGAAAGAATTACACCACCATTCTTTATTACATATTATTTTGTTAATCTGCTGAAGAAAGTTAACAATAAAATGCTTCGATGTGTTGCAATCGATATTTGATTGTGGAATTTCCAACAAAATGCTTTGGTTTATGGTGTATGCTAGTCGTATGTAAATTACATGAAATGTGTTTGTTTTTAGATTTGAAGTACATGTATAACCAGATTTTGTATTTTGATTATTTTTCTTTTCATATACAACAGTGTGTTGTTTTATTGCATACAAGCAGACAACTTTATCTGGTTTCAAGATGGCAATAATTATTTAGAGAAAAAAAAAGATACAAGCATTTTAAATTTCTGTCCATTTTGACAGTTTCATTCAGTAATATTTGTAAACATATATATTCTGTATATAGATATTTTTTCATACACATATGTCATTTTGTGTCAAGTGTATATATTTTATATAAATCATCATATTAGACACAATAAAATTCTTTTATAACTGAGTTGTACTTTGTCTTTTTTATATCAGTTAGTGGTCCACTTGAGTATTTCTACATGTACACTGCTCTGATTTATCACTTCTGTACAAATATTTAATTTGTTGCTTTTGGTATTGGTCAACATCTTATATCAACCAGTCCATATAAAATATCTCGACCTTCTAACATTATAATTTACACATAAATAATAATACATATGTATAATATATTATATGATATTATGACATAATTACAACATATGTTTCAATCCTGTTTAATAATGATAAAACTACACATGTATTAGTAAAGAGATGTATTAGATACAGCCATATAATTTGAAATGTTAATTTAATTGTGTTTTTTGTAATATGTGAAATGTTGGACATGTTGTCTTATTTTCTAAATAAAATCTAAAAAAATCTAAAATCACAAGAGATTATAGTAACATCACAATTATAAGAACTGGTTACAATGACAGTCAATAAAAGTAGATAAAATGCAATTTATAATTTTTTAAAGGGAGGTAATTTCTAGATATTAAATTGATAATATGTGGCAAAAAAAGACGTAAGGGGAATGTTTAGTAGATTAATTTGTATAGCCACCTAATATCCTGGGTTTGCTTGATACATTTAAAAGTTGTATAACAGGGTTACTAGAATATGATTTTAAGAAATAAGAATTATTTTATAATTTAAAAATTTCAGAGAGGAGTTTGAAACTCGGGTACCCAGAGATTTTAAACCCACGTTAATAACTTCGGTTAATAACATCCCAATCTTTCAACTGCCTGATCAGTCAGGCGGCTTCTTAATTGATGACTACATTTCGTCGGCTTATTTCTACAACTCTATGAATTAATATTTGGCAATATTGAGATTTTATCATTTTTTCGCCTCGATGAACTCTTTACAATGATCACACTTACATGCTTGTAGACCTATCCTAAACAGGCTTAAAATTTCAATTCCACAAACCCGTAATTCGCTTAAAGTTATTGCAGTTCAAAATTTCAAATGCGATTTTCTCAAAATGGAAAAAATCACGTACAGATTTGTAGAAATAACCCGACGATTTGTAGGCTTTAGGTTAGTATAAACGTGTATTATTCTCTTACTTGTTCATGTATTGCGTTCACCAGAGTCACAATTTACGTGTGTAACAAAAAAAAAACTTTGATATTATGAAGCATTGATATTATGGTAGTATAAGAGAAATAATTAAAACCATGTTGAAAATAAGAAGTGTTAAGTAGTAAAATTATCTTGATATTGAAGTCGTTGCTAAGTTAGTTTTTACTGTGCAAATATATAATCATATTCCTACTGCACTACACGCAATTTTACAAACAAACACGATATTGAGTTGCATAAAATATGTGTACATATATAAGTTTTTGTGACTTGAGTTTCTCAGTAAAATATTCATGTATGAGTACACGTAATTACGCGTTTAGAATTTTATCGATAGTTTATGACATGTATATAGAGAATTCACAGTGTTTTCTTGAACTTCCGAAGTCACTATTCTGTACATTACATATGAACTGAACTCTACACACATGCGGCTTAGCCAAGGTTAACTCATAATGAAAACTTATATGTTTCTGATTTACAATTATTCGCATTCGAACTCGGAGTTCTATGCTAGCGTTCTGATATTTACGAGTTATTCAATCATAATCAATAAGGGAGACAACCGCGACAGTCTTACAAAGAAATTAATAAGGGAGCTAACTCTAACACGATAACAAAAAGCGCGCTTCTCAGAATATGTGTTTATCGGGATTATTTTCAACAAGTATTGAATCGAATGATATCGTCGATGACATTTTGGATGTCTCGAGTCTAACAGTGTCTCGTTTTTTACAGATTTAATGATATATACAACAGTTAAGCATAATTTCAAGGGAAAAATCAGTTTGTTTAAATATGGAATTTAAAAGACCGTGAATATATTTCTTTTTATTCTTTCTGCACCGAGAACAATTCGTAAGCTCCGTGGTCATAAACTGAACAATGAATCTGTCACAATACTAATCAGAGACCTTTACTATTATAAGTCTTTGTTACAATCAAATGAATTCTATGTGCAAGTCGGAAGTGAAAAGAACACTAAATCAATGCCGACAACTATTGAACCGAGTGATTGTGAACTGAAATTACAGGAAAAATACTTAAATTACACAAGTTTTAAGTTCATATTATAGAAAAAAAAACACCTGGATATCCGCACAAATTTCAAATTACCGAGGGGTGGGTTTAAATGAGTGAAATAGGAAATTGCGGTCAATCGATACACATACGTCAGTTATATTTTGAATTGAAATTTGTTTGGAAAAGAAAACCTCCCGCGTTGACAGCATGAAAGCTGACTCATGATTCACTAGCTACGCCTTTGGTTTTAAAACTTACGATGCGGCTGATCTGATTCACGTGGCATGATAAGATATGGGCTTATAAACATTCGATGTAAATATACCTTGAACGGATAGATTTACTGTTTGAATACACTAATATCTTATCTGACTATGTTGTTATTATGTATTTGTTTATTTTCATCAATGTTAGTCATACCAGACATGCCAGTATTCCGACTATAATTTAAAACACAAAAATCTGGTGATACCGTAAGATCACACCATGTTCGTTACCATTAATGACCTGAGCAGATGATCTGCATAAACGCGCGAAATTTAGGTCAAGTTCAGTTCAGCTCGAATGTACATTTGAACGAAGGAGGTCGTATGATCCTGATGGGCGGAGCTTCAGGGTTAAGCGAGGCCCGTCTGTGCGTTTTTTATGTATGAATTTATAAAGTATTGAACAAAATATCAATTAAACGGTCAACATGCTTTTGACTAAATTCGACAATAAACTAGAAAGAATTTAAAGTAAATTTGACAAATAAATTCACTGTACTTAATGCCAAAAACTAAATTTTATTGTAATTTGTAATTGTATTCAATGTTCAAGTAATTTAAAATAGTAAATTGATCAACTGGTGGTGTAAGTTGGAGGGCGGGGGTTGGTGCAAGTGAAATTGTTAGCAAAAATCGGATTAATTTTAACTTCAGGATGAATTCAGCTGACTACAGGATGCTTTCTATCAAATTAAGTTCTTGATTTGTGCTCCCTGCTCACTTTTTAGAATATTCTTTATAAAGATAGGCTATAAAATATCTTACAGCTTGAATTACTTAATCAGTTTTTAACACCATTTCTACTTCCTAGGTTCATGATATATTCAAAGACCTATGCTACAAAGTGTATTATATAGATCTTTGATATCATCATCACCAGTTTCACATCTGTTTCCGAACTCTGTCCGGGCCTCTATGGTCTGATATTTACAACGCGGTGACAAAAAAAATAAGTCTACTTTCGTTTTCCATTTGTTTAGTTAGTATGTAAACAATATGGATTTTATATAGTGAGGAATTTACACCATCGATGTTACGTTCTGTGATTAATGTTCGGGATTTAATGCAGCTTCTGATTTCTAGGTAATGTTACATTGATAACTGATTACATTGTATTTAAAACATATATAAGAATTTAACATAAAGTGCTAATTACATGTACATAAACGAACGGCGCTCTTATCTGTTGAAGTTTATAATTTATAGAAATTGACCTAAAATTTCCAAAATGAAGTCAAATATTAGCAGTATGTCTAGCGAGTGATTATTACAAGCCACGTTTACAAAGATCTGAAAAGATCTATACGAATATTTGTAAGTCATATTACATTTATATCTGATCAATAACACCTGGAGTGTACAACTGAAGGTCAGGTCTACTTAAAATGTAAATAATATTTCTTATGTTTACAGCTGACTAGATCCATATATACCACCTAATGTAGTCTCAAACGAGAGGCTTCCGTTTAGAATTTAAAAAATGGGCCTACCATTAAATCTATGCTATAGTTTTATCAAGTTCACAAGGCTAAAAGAAGTTTTTTTTTTCAGCTAGGATGTGAAAAGTGCATTCTACGTAAGGTATAATTACCTGAAGATATACGTGTATGTACTATAAAATAGGCCGGGAGAACTATCTTTTGTTCATTAAAGTCAGTATGACTCCAGTGATTTGTTTGCAATTTTGAGAAAATGTCCGGGTCCGGTCCACTTGGGAAAATGTGTGGTATGATGCCAAAGTTAGGAATTATTAAGTCGGAAGTTGGGAAAAATGTCCTTATTTTCGATTAGGAAGGGTCCGTTTACCGGACCCAAACTAAGAAGGAAAAAAATCGTCGGACTCACATATCTACATTGAATTGAGGCATACCTATGATGTTAAACAGTTTAGTACCAGTAAAACTTTATTTCTAATGTTAATTTCGGCGTTTTAACGCACGAAGATCTATGTATGCTGATAGTGATATAGTCCACCTGAAAATCGTCAATGAAGATATTGTCTAACCTTCGTATGACGTCACCTCCAAATGGAGGCCATCCTGTGAATAACGGTCATTCTTTGGAAAAAAACGTCATTGGTTATTTAGAAAAACTGACCTCCAAACTAAGGCCATCTGTCAATAAAGGCCATATTTTGTCTTTCTCGAGGATATTTTATATCTACTGTATATATATATATGAGAGAGATACAGACGGATAAATTAATTAAGATATTTTATATCTACTATTATCTAGAAAGTCCTTTTGATGAGATAAATGACTTTTATCACAGTGTGCGACTTAATCAGCCACTAGTCCGACATTGGTCAATTAAAAGTTGTCTCTGACCTGTACAAAATGTTCAGTTTTTATATTAACTATACAATTAAATGACAGCAATTCACATGACATGTCACAGTGCGCGTGAATATAAAAAGGTTTCTAACATTACCAATGTCCGCATAAACTATACCTTATTCAAAATATCCTAATTATGATTCTTTTCTAAGAATAAAAATCCCTCTTTATATTGAACCAAACATACAGAACACGCCATTATACAACATAATTATTTACTGTACATTAGTGGAAGAGAAAAAAAAACCTGAAAAAAAATCTAGACACTTGTTCTACTTTAGAAACTCGCAGTAACCTGAGACATTATCAATATCACGGAATTGTTCTTGTTCTAGAAGAGCGTTACATAAGTCCAACTATCACAGATTATGCGAGTAACACCACTAGTAGTTTAATAGAGCTACTTAATCATTTTATATCTGCATGAAACAGGAACCAGAACGCCAAGGATTTTCCAGTTGAAATTATTTATTATTAAAGAAAGATCACGACTAGACATAGTATAAATAGCATGAGATCTGGAAAGTTTTTTCCGTAAATTTTCGAGCGGTAAGTCATTATTTATTTGCTAGCTTGCTTGCTTTATCTATTTTAAATTGATGAAATGATTTTTTACGGGCACTTTTATCTCGTGTTGTAGAGATATGTACATATCAATAGCCTTATCAGTTAATTGTCTATTCTGAAACTAACTCCGCGTGTGGTAATCTACATCTAATTTAAAGTTTCGCGTCAACGTCTTGTTTATTAATCATTTTACTTAATTAAAACAAAGTGTGATATTATACCATTTTTATACAGTGAAACATGCGAATAAAGGTTAACTAACCATAAGGGTAAGACGAAATACAGACTTTTTCTATTGGAGATGAAAAAAATGTAATTCTATGAATGCGTACAAATCCTGAAAAAAAAACGAATTCGACTATTATTTAGCAATGTGTTCGGATTTACGAATACAAATTGAGTTTCCGATTGAAAAGAGGGTTGCAAGGAGGGCATATCTCCTTGTTTGTTAGAACTGGGGTAATGCCCTTTTTGAGCTAACTCTTAAAAACTAATGAGGAATGGTATTTCCTTCGATTTGTAATGGGCAGACTCCACGCTGTCTGATCGCACCATTCGCTTAGTTTTCAAGTATCGGATGTAATTAAAAGCTAGAAGATGTAAAAGTATATTGCACTTAAATTGTATTTATGTGTTACAGTGTTCATATTGTTGTGTGGTAAGAAATTCTATTAATGTGCTAAGCGACCATTCCCTGTCCACGCACTCATTGCGTGGCAATCACGAGACTACTGCTGTACACACAGGCATCGCTTCACTAAATTTTAGGTCAAACTTCTCGGCGTAGAATGTCTGTCATAAAATACATTTCTCACCTCCATGATAAACCGTCAATTGTCATTTATAAAGATTGTGCTGATGAAAGTTAACGTCAGTTGAATTTAAACAAACCGCTGGCGTTAACGCTTCTTTTTTTTCAAAAAGGTACATTTAGAATCAGATCGAGCAGATCTATATGCATAAGTCACGTGTTCACGTAAACTTGACATGCTAATTATTAATTAGGTTAATTAAGATACAAATTCTCACATAACACAACTATTAATGTACTTGTAACCACGGGCACATTAAAGTTTATCAAGTGTACTAATAATTAGTCTGCGCCAATATTTTAAGTTAGACCAATACTTGATTACATCTTAATTTATTTGATATCAAATACATACGGTATGTTATATTTATCATTAGGCTGAAAAAACTAGTCATGTTTATTGTTGCTTGACCAAAAACCCAGGGGATGTAGGTCGAAAAAAACTTTTTGGAGCCGCAGCAGATTCGACCCCAAATATTTTATTTCTTTGAATTTTGGTGTTAGAAACTCCATGGTAACCAGGGATCAGTCAGGTATCTGGAAACGCGGTTATTTATTCTGGTTTTACATCGTGCTGTTGTGATTTGAAATCATATTTGATTAACGTCTAGTGTCTAGCGTGTTATTCATGGACTAATGTCTACGAGGATGACAGTCATATAAATGGTCGAACGTTTTTGACGAAACCACAAACATTCGCACCACCATAGAACCGAACTATTTTAATAATTACTTTTTACCCAGAATATCTGGCCGCGACCTATGTCCTGGGGTTAGTGCGCTGGACTTGTGACCCGACGATCCGGGTTTAAATCCCGGTCGCGGCAGACTTAACCTTTAATGAAAATTTGACAAAAATGTCGATTTTCTTCTATATGTGGAGAAGTTGCTGGCTCCTTGTGGAAGGGTAAGTTAATACTGGTTAGTGTACAGTCCAGGAAAACTGGTTAGGTGAACTGGTCGCCGTATATAACTGATAAAAATGTTGAAAAACGTCGTTAAACTCAGTGATAATGTCACTTGAAAACAAAACAAAACTCCAGAAAACCTAGTTTAGAAGAAAGGAGATTTTCCAATTGTTCTCGGGCCGCGGCCGTGGTCCAGTGGTAAGTGCGCTGGACTTACAGCCCGGAGATCCGGGTTCGAATCCCGGTCGCCGTAGGTCATACCCTTCCACGAAAATTTGGCATAATGTCGATTTTCCTCCATATGTGGCGAAGTTGCCGGCTCCTTGTGTAAGGGTAAGTTAGTACTGGTTAGTATACAGTGCAGGTTAGGTGAACCGGTCGCCGTATATAACTGAAAAATTGTTGAAAAACGGCGTTAAACCCAGATACAACTAACCAACAAATCCAATTGTTCTCAGCGCCTTATACTCGTTCTATAAAAAGGGACTTGGTCTAGTTAAATTACTTATAAATTTTGCGAATAAACTGATATCGGAATACATTTTTTGTCGTGGTAAAAGCAGATACTATATTTTTTTTGTAGTGTAAGAAATATTCTTAACTTCTATGTTGTACACTAAAGTTTTCTTTAAGTGACAGAAACTATGGTTTTGTCCTCTTTACCATCCAAAGTGACTTTCATTTCTCAATATAACATCTAGTATAGTAGATTTAGATGAATCATCGGACTGAAAGAAGCGTATCTTTTTCAAACCATTGATCAGAAACTTCGTTCATGTACTTCTAATGAATACACCATTCAAGAATTTTATTTGTAAAAAGAAAAAATAGGTCAAAGTTTGCAAAACAGATGACGATTTGTCTGTTTGACAGTATCCTTGAAGAATAGCCGAAAATAATGTTTTTTACGTGTTTTAAACATTTTGTTTTAAATGTTTTGACCGTGGAGGTTAACTAAATATCACGTGACCAGTTTCTTTGTCATTCTGTTCATAAATAAAACATCAAATGCAATGATCTTATAAGTCATTATGATATGCTCATGATTTTAATCAATAACCAAGGTAAAGAGATTTGCCGTCATTGCGAAAACATTAAATTAGGTTATGGATTACAAATAGCGTTTCTGGTTTATGAAATAGTTTTATTAAAGTTTTGAAGTACGAATATGTTTGTAAATATAAACAAACATACATGTTGTTACATAGTATGAAACGCGTTTATAAAACTTACATCCGCACTTCAGGTGATTGCGTTTAATTTAAAGGGAGATGTACACGTAATATGAATTAGCTTTTCACCCCAACAAAAACCTACTTGAAAATAAATGACGGCTCAGTTTTCACTTGAAGATTATTCATATGTATCATTTTGAAAGACCCGTTTTTTGCGACAATTTAGCCAAAGAAAACTCGATGATAATGAAAGATATAATATCTTTTATTTGTACAACACTGTAAAAATAATATACCTTACTTTTGTATCATATTACACTACACTATTCAGTTGTCGTATTCATTGTTCAGTTACCATGGTAACGGATGTTTGAATTATACTCTGGGTTGAATGTGAACATGAAATATGAACATCTGATATTGCTATGATTTATTTGATATACGGTGAAACCTCTCTCATTCGATAGCGTTTGGACCAAACACTTTAGAGAGAGGTTTTGTATTAGGACGATTTTAAGTTTAGAGAGGTTTTTGGTTTAGAACGATTTTCGGATTTGAGATATTTTCGGATAAGTGAGGTTCTCGATATAAATACACAGTCTTAAATCATTGTAACTTCATATATTCAGCTATGCACTAAACAAGAATACGGAACCGAGAGCTATGATCAGAGTTGTTCGAAAAAAGAAAGTTTAACGTGTGTTATTAATGGCGTATTCTTTTATAATTGTGAATTATTATAGATAACGCATGTTTTACGATGAAATGTACTGTTGCAAAACACAGACTAACCTTTAAATAAAAGTCACAACATGCTGAGACAAAATACGACCCTCAGCTTCAGCTGTCCTTTATTCTGTGGTTATACCATCAGTATTCATGATATAAAAAGTGGCCTTTATTCACAAGTACCTGTTGTATCGATCTTGACTGCATTCATTTTTTATGCTAATTTGATCCGTTGATTGTGTTATTGTACGCCACATAAAGTTAATAGTATATTATAATTTGTTTCACATTGAGCACTAATGGAATACGAGGCTCCGTATTCGAGTGGTTATGGTCTCTGACTAGTAATCACAAGCCCCTGGCCGCTGGGAGTTCGAATTCCACCTTGCACAAACAAATTTCACATGTTAGGAAGCTGTCCAACTTGCTTACAGAAGGTCGGTGGCTCTACTCAGGTGTAAGTCTAGTGTCTTCGTGTACCACTAAAGCCACAAAAGTCGGCAAACGACCTTGGCTGTTGGTGCGAGTTTAAAGGTCAGTCAGAAATCCTAAGCACGTGATTGGTTGATTTTTTAGTTCCGTCATATAAATATAGAAACATAGTTGGACTGCATCCTGGAGCTGGTCTCATTACTTCATTTTACAATCTCGGAACCAGTTAATTTTAAACCAGAAATGACCGATCTGAACATGTGCTTCGTTACTGTCACGAGCAGTTTTAAGTCGATAGACGCTTGCAATTTCGTAAATAAGCGTGTGACTGATAAAGATTGCAAACGGACGTAAAATATCAACTAAAAATACGAACGTGCCATTTTGTGTGTGACAAATACTTCTTTTTAGTAAACACACTTGATCTGAGGTGTATTGTATTTACAAACATTTGAAATTTGGCTGAATCGACAGATTACCGTCACTATCTTATCAGAAGCGCACGTTCTAAACCCTCTTTCGATCAATTTAGTAGCCTCTTTATATCTCGATAAGATTTATGATAACTCATGATATTTCAACATATTCTAGTCTAGGTTATCTGAGTCCAGAATGTACAAGTCTGCCATATATATTATCCATCGTTTTGCTTTCAACGTGGCGAAATGATAAAAAAACTACAGTTTGTACAGGAGTACAAGTCCATGTAATTGGCTAATTTCCAGGCACGTACCCAGCAAAATTGAAGTAGATTCAAGAATATGATTCGCCATTTTACCATCCCTGTATAATTTACACCGCATATTATTATATTTTTTTTATTTTTATCATATTATTATTGTTATTGGAAAAATGTTGCGTACATGCGTGTAGGCAGATATGCGACTGATTTCAGCAGCGTATTTTCATCTATTATTGGTAAAGACACTACTGTGCTTATCTCCCCATTCATTGGACTGATACGGGAGTGGAACATTCACAGAAGTTAAATGCATGCAATGGTATGACACAAAGGTGAAGTCTTATGTACACTAAATTTTCAAGCACATTTAGAATAGCTCAAAATCAAAGCACTGTAAGTAATGTATGAGTTTTATAGCCCTTGACGGTACATATTTGTAGTACAGTTAAATGTGAGTTATCGGCCCTATATAAATGAGGACCATCTTTTGAACAATGGTCACAGCATACGTTTATTAATATAAGAATCTTTTGGACAAAGGACGGCAGTAGATTAGGCTAGAAAAATAGACATGTCTATATGTCTAATGTTACTTGCCCTAAAACATCGGTAGGTTGGTTGAAAAAAAGTTTTTTTTCATATTTTTTTTATAAATACAATGTACATAATCGTACATGAATACTTTTCGTACTTTGGAGGTATGATTCGTCCTCAAACGGTCAGGTAAACCGAAACATGTTTTTTCTGGCCTAAAATGTGCTTGCCATCATGAAAACAGAATGTGTATAGTGTAAAACTGATACATTGAAACAGACACGAGTATACAATATTAATGACTCCAGACAGTGAAAGGCGATGCTTTCTTGGTGATTAATTGAACCTCTCCAGTAAAACAAGCTCTCTGATCAACGATCGATGTATCGTCCATTCAGTCAAAGGTGGTTACTGTCTCACTAGCTGCTAACTTTCACCTCTAAGTGCATTATTTTGGAATCTGACTCATGATTTTTTTCCTTTTTCACGGATCTTGGCACAAGAAATTGCTGACATCCAACGCGTCTTTGGAAGTCATTCCGTTATGTGGTATTTTTACTATAAATTTTGAAATAGGAAGTGAATATTCACTTACAATGAATCATGTTTTCACACAAATTTCAACAATTGCGGATTACAATTTGTCAAATTGATGTATATTTTCGCACTATGCCATCACTGTATATAGTTCACACTCTTTGAATAATAAGTGGCGTGCACAACAGAAATTTTGAAAATATAGTTGCTGACATTCTATATACAATTTTGCGCATTTTTTACGATTATATATGAATATAAGGACAATGTATCTGAAAAAACTTAACACTTTTTTTCCGGTTTCTTTTGGCCGCGGCTGTGGTCTAGTGGTTATTGCGCAGGAGTTGTAGCCTGGATATCCAGGTTCTCCTGTATATTCGTTGTCGCTTACAGCAAAAAATGTTCAGCTATTTTTTTCAGCATACGACGCGCATATTTAGTTTTATATATGTACATTGTATTTATAACGCAATAATGTTGACATAGAAAGGTATATGTTTCATCGGCATTGAAATCGAGACTTCCTATTGTCGTCACTCGACTTTATATTTTAAGGAATGATACTATACCTGTAAAATAAACTAAAAATTGATAAAAACAAATTGTGTCACTTGTACAAAAGAAGAAAAACAAGACAAGATCCGAATATACAACTTTCTTACCAAATACGGGAAGTGTTCTCTAATCCAAATGTGTAGGTAACTAAGAATATTTCGGATATGACAGGTTTTCGGATGAGAAGATTTTTTGTATTATACATCATATTAACCGAGGTGTTCCGAAATATTGGATTCGCTGGCTTTGAAGCTCATGAGTTCCGTTATTATTTGAAACAGTATAAAAACATGTCCGAAAACCTGGTATACTAAGACCCTATATTTATTGTTTTGGTGTATTAATAAGTGTTAAAAAGCCACACTGGACACCGCAGCACTTCATGAAGGCTAGTAAATGACGGCGGTTGTATTTCTGTAAGATAAAATTATCAGGATTCTTGCAATGAGAGTGATAGGTATGTAAAATACTGGTTTGGTTAAATTCCCACCGTAAATTACAGTGGCATTTAATGCAGACAATATACGCTACTAACGAACGAACGGGCGGACGAACAAAGAAACAAACAAACAAACAAACAATTTTTATTGATATTTGATGCCCAAAGTGCCAGAATCCGGAAAAATAGAGATAACACCGACAGGACAGAGCCCATACACTTCAGTAACAAAATGAAAAATGTGCATGGTGTCAGGCCGATGATTCATTTTGTTACCCTGTCACCGGGTATCATTCGTGCATATTTTATCTTCGGTCCGTCTTCATGTGAACAGTATATACGACATTTTGATAAAGTCACTTTAAAGCGGAATAACATACGCTTAATTTAAACTTGATGTACTTGGACACAGGTGGTATGTGTTACAGTTGAATTGTACATGAGCTGAATACATATTATATGTATAAATTAACGTGGTTGTATGTTTGATGACAGACACTGACCAGCGTTAATTGGAGCCTTATAACGCTATAGTTATGCGTGTTTGTTCGTAATTTGGAGTTTGGATTTTTACTGGTATGTTTGTCTCTTTAATCTTACGTTAGTCTGGGATATTTTACCTTATATGGGAACAATGTATTTGCGTTTCTGTATATATTTTGTAAACCAAAAAATCGGGAAGAAATTATGCAAAAGCGCCATAGTTTTTTCTGAATCTGTATACAATAAAACCCCTGAAAATTGGGCTAAAAGTCCGGTTTTCAGTGAATTATTGGTTGTCGAATAGAAAAAAATGGAACTTAAAAAATCATAATACTGTAATTGTACTGATATTTTTATTTGCCGAATCCGCATTCATT
The DNA here is from genome assembly GCA_008271625.1 of Lutraria rhynchaena. NCBI lineage: Eukaryota > Metazoa > Mollusca > Bivalvia > Venerida > Mactridae > Lutraria > Lutraria rhynchaena. The sequence goes on from VIBL01000367.1 coordinate 222,477, forward strand.
AAAGCCTATAGATATTTTGATATGCACTTATGTACAAATGGATGATCAATTTATTGTTAGCCGTCAGTTGTAACAATCAGCTTTACAACCATTTAAATTATTCATTGACAAATGTTTCCACTAACATCCCTCAAAATGTGGGCAAAAAGGTCGGCAAAACTTCTTTTTTTCAAATATAATTTTTGAATTTCGGGTATGTAATTCATATGAAAATGTAAAAATCAACAGGATTAGAAAATATTCCTAGGTCGACAGTAAAAAAACGTCGTTCGGGTTTGTTGAAACCAAGAAATTTTTACTTTTCGCCTTTTTAAACATTATTTTATGCGCTTTTGTGTAAAAAATATGATAACAGATTGTGTGTGATAACACATATATGTCTTGTCTGAATATGAATTAATCGGTAAACAATATTTTTTGTTTATTTGAATAAAAACTAGCAACGGATGTATAAACACGCCTAAAATCAAATAACGCACGTATGTACATTTATCAGATATGTGTCGTAATTTTGAATCGAGGGAATGCTTCTGTCCCTGGGTATAAATTTATCTGTCTTTACCTATGTACGAGTACATGTATACGAAACAAATACGTCATTACTTGTCACGTGGTTTGGTTACTACACCACACTAGTGTTCACATCATTGTGCCTGGTATTCTCTCCTTTGTCCACGATTAAACATCATTTTTGGAAGAATCTTAGGATACTGTCTAGTGATTGGTCAATTTTAGATCCCCGCTCTGAGCCAACCAATCAAAATATTGGTCTCAAAAGTTCCTCATATTACCGGACATTCGTAAATGTGATTAGTGGACCACACATTTATTAAAAAGAAAATAAAAATAGAAAAACAAGAACTGTTTAGTGACCCTCTAATTAACGATTTGGTTTGTTGCGACATGCGTCCAGAGACTTATATTTTGCATTCTGCCCCGCGACCGTGGTTCAGTGGTTAGTGGTTCAAATCCCGCTCGCGGCAGGTCATACCCTTCTATGATAATTTGACGAAAATGTCGATTTTCCTCCAGATGTGTAGATGTTGTAGGCTCCTTGTAGAAGGATAAGTTAGTACTGGTTAGAATACAGTCCAGGAAAACTGGTTGGGTGAACCATACAGCTGAAAAAGTATGTAACTGAAAAATTGTTTTGGAAAAACGGCGATAAACCAAGTGCAATGTCTCATAAAAACAAACAATATTTTTAATTTTATCAATGTCACAGTTTACCAAAAGCCGTCTTTACATCAAGAACTTAAGTGTATTGCTTTTTTTATCGTCGGGAAATCAATTTGTAAACATAAAAAAATATATCAATTCACGTTTAACAGCTTGTACGGAACATCTAGAACAATACCTAGAAGTCAGAAAATCTTTAACAAAAAAGGAGTGGTAGACTTTTAAGTCTGAAATTTTCAGTCACTGCTAAGGTGTATTCATCATACGACACCCTGTACTTTGGAGTGATTAATTAATTTGTTATTGGTCGAAATTTATGATGCAGTAAAAGTTCACTTAACGACCCCGTTATATTATGACCACCTCATTATAAAGACCTATTATTTTCGTTTTTTATGATTATTTAGCATGTATACATTTCTACTTTAAAATGAGACCATCTCAACATTAATTAATATTTATTTTGACACAGAGGGCGGTCTTACCAGTACGGTTTGACAGTACTTATTCCGAGAATTTAGTTCACAGATTTATTGTGAAGTAACTGCTTAGCTTTGTTCATCTTTGGACAAGACCATGTGCATGTCATATCTCAGTACGAATGTAATCGATCGTAATTTTTTATACTTGTAACTTAGACACGGTTGTATTTTTATAACATGACATTAATTGTCGTTATATCCTCAACCAGGATATATTTTTACTTATGATATCAAGAAGTGAGATTTCATTTTTTTTATCATTTATATTGCTTACCTTCATTGTTGCATGTTCACTCATGCGCTCGTATTTTTTACCGTGTTTTTGTTAATCACGTGTGTCACATGATTTCGCGACTGTAAATATATTTTACTTAAGAACATTTGAATGTTTAAAAAAGTAGGCATTGATTTTAGCTGCTGATAATGCGTGAACAATTTTAGAAGGCGAAATGCGGCAGTTTTTTAATCAAAGTTGTCAGTTTGCTTTTATTTGATTTACTGTCTGCCGTAGATTTCACGTGATTTTCTCATTGATTATTACTTCATGTTTTATCCGTTGATTTATGGGATGGAAACAGATTCTTTTAGTTCCATTATTTAGGTCTGTGTGTGATACTAGTGTATTGTAAGAATTTTGAGTTTAGAAACCAGTATTCGAACTCAAGTCTCTGATTGGTTGATTCTGAGTTCTTTATTGACCAATGGCAAGGCTGCATTCTGTTATTACATTTAGTCTTGACTGGTACGTTGTATCTGGGATGCCGAGGTACTAAAATGGTGTCAATTTTTATGAAATTACTCGGTTAATATGCTAACCCTTTATATGCTTATCCTTTGTCTCTGCTTTTTCATGTAAATAAATACGTTTTCTGTTTAATTTCATCTCGTTTGGCGTGTAATTTCTCGCTGTGTAAGAAACATATTACGCGTACTTTATTAATGTCAATATATGCAATCTATACACGGGAAAATAATTGTAGAAATGTGTTGTACATTTACTTGTGTTTGATAAGACTCATGCAAAAACAGAGAAGTGTACTACATGTTTTTGTTTATATAATTACTCAAAATCATGGTTATTGTACTTGTCTTTTTTCGTTCCTTTGGGTTCATTGTTCGTTGTGGCACTCTAAAGGTACTTTGGTGCCATTTCTGTTCATGTTTATTCTCGCTAGTATAAAATAACATTCAATCATTCATTGTCTAGCTGATGTTTTCGTGTTCAAACTCCGCACATTTGTCGTTTGTGATGTTTGAATAATTTATAAATAACGGAGAGAGAGAGACTTGTAAAGTACAACGACCGTATGGACAAAGAAACAGTAAATTGGTACCCGGTTCAGCTTACAAAGAACCGTTGGTCTATGAACATTGAAGCATTCGGCGTGGTACCAGATTAGTCATTCATTACTTTGGGCATTGTTCTCGAAGTGATCTGAGTTCTGTACAATGAACGGGATGTCACTAAAACGCTACTCTGAAGTACAGTTTACTGTATTTAATGTCAGACTGGATTTTTTCAACTTTCACGTTTGAAGCTGCAGTGGAATCGAATGTGATTGGTAACAAAATAACACAAGGTCATGTGACTGTCATAAATGAGGAATTATGTGTAGTACATTGTATATAAGTATATGTACATTTCAATCATTCCAGAGCAGCCCCAACTTGGGCAACAACCTCCTTTCAACAACAGCATGACCTTCCCCACTGTACGATTTAGCTATTAATTTAACCTCTCTAGAGCACCAACCTCTCAACAACAACATAATTTTGCTTCTCCCAAAGGGTGCTGCTTTGGAGAGGTTGCACTGTATATCCTTTCCGAATAGGTTTATTGTACGTGAACAAGAATTTATGTTGTACTTTTGTTTCATCTTCCAACTAAAACGGCCAACGCGTACATTGACTGTAGAATTAATTACCCATATTTCCTAAATATCGCCTCTAGACTGGCTATAACTATACTAGGAAAGCTATATATTGTTTCGCAAGCAAATATTGCCAAGTCGAACACTTCAAATTACATCATAAAGTAAAAAATAGACCCTGAAGTTGAGTCGAAATCACTAGTGATCGTGCAGGCGTTGAAGTAATTATATTCCGCCACAGAAATGTGACAGACAGTGAGAGATATTATTCGCCGAGACATTTTTTCAACTTTTCACTGCCAGTATGTTGTTTCTGCTGACTATAAGGTCCGCATTTGGAACAACGGGCATTTTTTTCTGTTTTTTTTCGCATTGCTGTTTAGTGTTTTAGCTATTTTGTTCTATGAGTGGACAACGTGTCATATCTTTTATCATTTTTTACCATTTCACTTCTACACGCTTCATTTTTTCAAAGATTGCTCTGTTAGCTCCAAAAAAAACATTATTTTATAATTCTGGACAAAAATATTCCGAGTAAAGCGTGTTGTTTTTTAAAAGTTGTAAGAACCCCCCCCCCCCCCACACACACACACCTGGATCAGAAGTAAAGTACATAAATGATAAATCTCCGCATGAGGAGTGTCGTGTTTCCGTAATTCATAGAAATAGTATTATTATCCGGGTTCCGGCTTGACATACGTTAAGGCCATCCTTAAAAGTCTTGGTTTGCCATGACGCGATTGACTCTCACAAAACATTCCCCTATCCACATTTGGGCTCTGCGATTTTGACAAAAAAAGTTATCCATTATTCCAGCTTTTCGTTTTCAGTACAAGCGTAGAATGTCAACAAAATATATACCTACCTACCTACCTACTATTAAAACGTTGGGTTTTGTAACCGTAAACAAACTTTTTTGTTGGCCTCATACGAACACATGAATATTGAAAACTTCTTAGACAAGAGTATCAGAATGTTTAAAAAATAATCATTTTACGTCCTCCGCGTTCTTTCAATATCGATATTACTGTTATTAACGATTTTTTTGTCAAATCCGGAATCAAGGATCACACCAGAAAGTCGGTATGTGCAGGCGGTGTTTATTCAAAGGTTAAGTTGAAACCCTCATTTCTTATCTCCCCTTATTGTCCTTCTCCACACGTTTTACTGTATTTCACAAGTAAGTCACGTGATTATTCAAAACTGTATTAAAAGCAGGTAGTGTGGTTCTAATTGGGTTAATACATTGGCTTAAATTGCTAAACAGTTTCATTGGTTAAACGTTATAATTGTTTTACTAGATTACTGTACAAAGTCTGAAAGTTTACTCTGTGAAATAAAAAAATGTGACCGTAAATTGTCTTATTATTCTAGCAGGTCAAGATGCAAAAAAATTTAATGTTCTTTATAAATATCCAATTAAAAAGGTTTTTTTCAGAAAATAAATGCGATAATATCAAAACTTAATCAAGTACAGTAAAACCTCACATAGTCACCACCTCGAGACTACGACAAAGAAAACCCCTTTCATTATTAAGACAATATACAGTAAAACTGGACCCCTTCCGGACTTGGCCGAAAATCCGATTTACTGAGTATTCCGGTTTTCAGAGACTTGAAAAATCGTCCGAATTTCAGAGAATTCCGGTTTTCAGAGTCCGGTTTTCAGGGGTTATACTGTACGTTCGTATTTTCGCAACGATTTTCTTTATTTTTTTCTATATATTTCACCTTGATAATAAGTTCATCTCAATACCAGGACCATTTGTCTTTGGCACAAAAAATAGTTTTGGGGTTGCACTGTAACTACATTAACGCGTAATTATCTATTTTTTTACGTGAAAGTTCAAATTGTAACCGCATTTACTACTTTCGGCGTATTGTGTTTTTTTTTTATTTCACATTCATGAGATGACAGATTATCTTTTTAATCATACCACACGGGGATTTAGGAATTACAAGGTCGTCATCAAATTAGTCTTACTTACGTGATTATGTATTTATGTTTTAGGTCTTATTGACCTTTGTCGGTATGTTTATGTACACGCGTGTGAGCGATATAATATACAATTATTTAAGTTCAAAATTTAAAACATAAAATGACCTTAGGTTAGTAAATAATAATGTTTTCAGTTACTTAACCAAAAGATAGGTCTCAAAATTTATTTTTTCTATTTTTTTTCTAAATATTCCTTCCGTGCTATGGAGGAATGATTCGTCGCCAAAAATTCTCTCTTTTTTTGAAAACGTTAAAGTCGGCATCAAAAACGGGTCGGGTAACTGTAAACGCGACTATTTTTGCCTGGCCTTACATTTTAAAATCATATTTTGACGTCAGCGTCCATGGTTTCGGCAGACTTACGTTAATGTTTCCACTATATAAGCTCTTAACTTTATCCTTTGTTTGCCAGTGTTAAAAATGGAAACATGAGTACATATCGTACTATTAAATACATGTACATGTTGATTATACTTTCTCGTTTGTTTTCTTCATCAATTAAATACTGTCCCGTCTCTTGTAGTTAATTATTGTTATTGTGTCTGAGTGTGGCATGAATTACCATGAGGCCGCGGGCAAATTTAAATTTTCATTTATAAACAAATGAATTACATAGCTTCATTCACAATTAAAACAATAAAATTATTATTCAACGCTGGCAGTAATCGATTTTGTTCTACACGTGTGAGAAAACGCGAGTTCAGTACCGAGTTTACATTGTTGTTGTTGTTGTTGCTGTTGTTGTTTTTGTTGTTGTTGTTGCTGTTGTTGTTTTTGTTGTTGCTGCTACTGCTGCTGCTGCTGCTGCTGCTTTGTTTGATGTTTTTGTCGCCCCTAATTTAGTATCATTAAATAAACCACTTTAAGGAATTAATACTTCTGGGGTCCCAGTGTGTTCTTATGCTGAACATCGCTGTAAAACTTTCAGAAATGTTAGAAGTTATTCCCAAGACAATATTTCAGGAAAATATAATTATTTCATATATTATTCATCGATATTTAAAGGTTAGGCTTTCAACTCTGTTGTGACTACGGTTACCGATCCTGGTAGATAATAGGTATAGCGAATGTACATTCGTATCGTTGTCGGCACTCGTATGTATAATATGCTTTATAAATGAATAAACGAATAAATGAAAATGTTGCTATTTACCCAAATAAGTGTGTGAAGTTTGCTTTCTTCTTTATCTAGAAGAATTCGATACACTGTAAAGATTTGCAAAATACAGCTATAGTTGTTATAACCTCTTTTGTATGTCAGCTGCTACGGAATTTTTACAATGTAAAGTTTGGTTAAAACCCGTTTCGTACCGTTCTAGTTAAGAACGATCGCAGTAATCAACTGCCTCAATCGTTATAAAGGTATAGGCACGTTGCTAGAATATACAAACAACGAAAAAATACATGTTTATCTGTTTCTGTTGTTTCACAAACTCCAAAGTTAAAAGTACTGTTAACCCAGATTTGGCGTGCTTATGCTCGTCTAATTATAAATGCGTCTTTCGGACACCAGTCTCTCTTAAAACACGGCATTTCATTTTAGTGTTAATATCTTGTAATTGTTATCATGATCAAAACACAGATGCTGTTGTTATAATTAGGATTATGGTCAGAAAGTATATGTAGCTTATTACATTCAATCGATGAAATTATATAGCAAGTTTTCATCACTCACCTTTAATAACACTTCCCTATTTACCGCTCGGTTGTTAACCGTCGTTTTATCGTATGATGTCAGTATTTTTACTGAATCTGTACGTATATGGTACAATTCAATGATGCGTCCGGGCATGAAAATGACGCTTCAACTTCCTGGCTGGCTAAATATTTGTGGAGATATTGAAATACCGTACAATAGTAAACAATGGAACTAAAACTAGATTACGACGGTCAATAGTATCGACCGATTCGTCCCAGAAATCAATCGTACCCATGTAGTTAATATTCTATATAAATAGACTGGTCACGATATTTTGAATACCATATTGGAATCGACTTTACGAAAACCAGTCAACTGAAGAGGTTAAATGACTTTTATGATTAGTTTGGTATAAGACTCAAGTGTGATTCGGTTTTATATTTATAAAACATCGAGGACCTATCTTTGATATTTTATGGTGCATTCATTGGATTTATGGTAAAATTAAGGTAAATGAATTCTTTTGTATTTTTTTTGTAAACCTTGTTTTATGTAGTAAGGTTGGTATAACAATCGCTATGCAATAACTGAACACTAGAATAGACATGAGGTTTTTTAATAGTAGGTCACAATTTTCAATATAACCTCTTAAATTCTCTGTTCAAATATTGTTATATTATTCAGCAGTTAGAAATTATGTCAAACTTCAGATAAGCTATACATGTAAATACATTGGTTTCTGAATTCGGTTAACACTTTATCCAGCCAGTATTTTTTTTATCCTGTCATCAGTTTCACGATATACCCAGGGCCTTCCCTTTAAGATTGTCAGATTGCAGTTGTGCGACCGACTCCTTAAAAATCCCTGACCAGATTTTTTAAGCGTTTTTAACCAAAAAAAAAAAATGTTTTTGTCCTATTCAAACTTTTCGTTTTCAGTACAAGCACATACTGCTAACAAAGAATACCTACCTACTGACACTATTAAAAATTGGGATCGCGTAAAATCGCAAAACAACATTTTTTAAGGATAACTTAGGACTATAAATTCAGTCCTGTACTTGTACCTTAATGTCTAAATTGAGATTTGTGTTTAGCTTGTTTTAATATGTACAACAGAATGATCTAAGACTAGATTTGAAACCTAATACAATTTCTACAGGTAGTCAATATTACCTGTTTTATGTTAATTATTTCAAAGGGTTTGCTAATATGAAAGACAATACCGTATACATATCCTCTGATCTCCACATGCGACTATTAATGACTTGGGTTGGGTCCACGTAATTTATTAAAGATTTTCTTCAAGATACTAAAATTTGCCGCATGTATTTATCGTATTTTCTCACAACTAGGACAAAGGTTTACTGTTTCAACGATACTCGAGCTTTTGTCGCTAAATTTGTGAACTTATAGGTATACAAAATTGTAATTAACAAAGTATGCCAGTCTTAAAGCTTAAATTGTGTTAAATTTATTTAGTTTGCATTGATCGATTCGAGACAGTTGTTCCAGAACCCCTCAAGTACACGTCATATTTATCGTCCAGACAGTAGCAGCAGCAATAACAACATTTCTTCTGAATTAAACGGTCATGTTTTTATTTTTAAATACTAGAGAAATTAATTGAAAGTTGTCACGGAAACGTGAGTTTACATTGCGCCGAACTTGACTAAAAATGAATGATACACTTTAATGCTCCTTCATTCAACTGTTTACTTTTTTTAGTCAACACAAACTTCGTACAATTTTAGATTCTGACATTTTTTGTAGTAATGGCTGAATGCTCGTGAAAAACATAACTAGTAAATTATCCACATCATGTGACACACGGATCACGTGTGTTCATTCCCCAGCCTCATGTGTGAACATAATCAATGAAATTCCTAATAAGGTAATAACTAGAGAGTGATTATTTTAATTAAAAAAACTTTACTAGTTTTTTGTGATATCGATTCAATATTTACTTGATACGTGATGTATGGAGCGCTTCTGTTTCATAGAATGCGATTTTTTACTATGCCAGTGTTCTCTTGACAATGATAAAGTACAGTAAAACCCTGATTTAATAAACGTGTGTCTATAACGGTCACTCTTATAACGGACACATCTACTTATATAGCTGACCAAAGTAAACCTTTAAATACAGACCACCTGTGGGTAAAGGTCATATTTCTTAAATCATCCAAAGGTGGACTTTGTTCTTACGTTTGTTTGTAATTATCACGCGTTGTTTGATATTTAACGCTTATTAAACCACTAAGTGAGTGGGGGACATTTGGAAACCTTAGTGTTTGCCGTTAGCGTAATTATTAATTTTCTCATTAATGCGCGAAACGTTTACAAAGGTGATGAATCCAATATGTTTCTGTGAGAACTATCCTTTGTGTTGCGAAATAATATTTCGCTGTGATGAAATATTCATTCTGAGAAATGTCACATTGTCGTTACTAAATTTATACCGTATGTTACATATTTCTCTTCAGAGACTTGATCTAGTTTATGAACTGTATCTTGTATCGTTTATGAAGCGGAAAGGCTTAGATTACAGACATCTTAAGCGTTCTGGTTTATTAATTTATTATTTTATGGCCTTCTAAAAGCTTCTTTGAAGATGAAGGTAGAACGATATGAAATATAAATAAGAGGACTATATCGATAGGTTGTCGCGAAAGAAGCCTAAATATGTCTATTTCTTGTTTGTTGATAAAACTGTCCTGCTCTCTTTGTTTGATGTCATTTATTCATTATCTGTCATTATACTGTACAGTAAAACCTCGGTAATAAGTCGTAATAATAAGGTGGTCTATTTATCAAGCTGAATTGCAATTGAGTTAATTGGTTGCTAACTACAATTTGTCGTTTACTGCAGGTGGTTGTTAACGCGGGGTTAATTGTTAGTACTTTATTATGTGTACACAATACGTCTATATCAAGGATGTGGTATTCTGCGACACGTGCCAAGTTAACTGTTTAATACTTAGTTCACTATTTAGGAAGTCCCATTTTTACGCTCGCTGGTAGGTCTATTAATACATTATTTTAGTAAATTTCTGCATAAACTTAACGAGTTTAGTTTTCGGGAAAAAATTGTTTTATTTTCATGAAAATATTTTATTGACTGCCTAATAAGTACGTTTAGTATCTGGTGAAGAAATTTCATCTGGAAAAGTTCTTGAATTTTCGTGAAAATGACTTTGTTTTTATCATGAAAATCTGGTAGATTTTCGCGAAAATATTCTGATTATCTTATAAAGAAATATGCCGCAATAATACATAACACCAGACAAATAACGGATAAACTACACATAACCCATATTCCACGCTGAAAGTCAAGTATAGTCAAGCCTGTGAACAAAGGCCACCCTGGGAAATGCAAGAAACATTACATTTAACACCACGTCATGTTAACTTAACAACTCTACATATTTTAACATGTTAACATAAAAACCGACGTATTAAAGAAAGCCATTGTTAAACTTAGACACAAAATGTCGGAAATGAATCAGGAAATAAGAGAATTGATCTTTGTCTTAAAACAGGAACTACTGTTTGGTCTGGCAATAATGAAGGCTTTTTTTACATGACTCAGCTTTAAGAAAATCCTCTAACTATACAAATGAATTACAATTTAGAATGACGTACAGTCTAACCTGCGTTTGGATACCTCCGAATAAAGGCCACTCTGAGAATAAATGCCATTTTTTAAAAAAGAAAACGTCATTGATTATTTAGAAAAAACTGACCTCTGAATAAAGGCCACATGTCAATAAAAGCCACATTTTACCATTCCTAAGGGTGGCATGTGTTCACAGGCTTGATTGTATATTTTATACACGCCTTATGTAGCGACCACCTCAGTATCACTACCACCTTATTAATACGACTAGCTCAGTTTCACGTCCACCTCAAAATCACTACTACCTTATTAATATGACTATCTCAAGTTTACCTCAATATTTCGGACACCTCAATATTACGACCACCACATTGTTTTCAGGCTGTTTTTTACTCAGTGTTTCTTCTGCATTCCTACTCTATATTGAGACCACCTCAGAATTAAGACTGACTTATTTGCTCCCAAATTTGCTCACATTTCTAAGGGTTCCTTTATAAGGGGTTTAAGATACCAGGTACCAGAGTTGATCATAAGATACAGGTACTTTGTTTTACAGTGCACACAGTACTTAATGTAGAGTGAAGGATGAGACACGTTTTTTTTCGATACAGGTTTCTATGGTAATGTGGTAACGTTTTACGACATAGTTATCTCAAATTTAATTTTTCGACATGTATAGAATTATTCATGAGATTTTGTGTGCTGTTATTACAACTGTGCAATGGATGTAATTAAATTGTCAGACCTTTTGGGTATAAACAATGTATGCGTTTTTACCATACACCGAGTTATCTCTAATATACACCCTCCTAGGGGAAGGGGCGTACAATTTAGAGAGGTTTCAATTTGTCAAGACCCTGTTTGAATGAATTATGAACGCATTGGAATAAAATTTGGAGAATTATTGGCTTATTTACGGTAAGGATTTGTTTGGGGCTGCAAAAAGTGTTGGACATATTTATGGTGGGGCATTTATTAGATAATAACCGGTGCTGTTATTTTATCTAAACGTTTTTAATAGCATACGTGACCTACTCTTTTTATTTTCTCTTAAGAAAATAATAGCGATCAATATTTGTCTGTTATAAATTCAGTCTAAAGTGGTTTTGTTATACATAAACTACAAACTTAAAGGTGATATTATACAACACTTACCGGCTTCATGGATTTAAGATTTTGCAGATTTTTGTACTAATATGTATCCGCGATAAATTCGTCATCATCCAATTTCAAAAATATAATATCATAATGACTGGGGAAACAACAACAACGACAAGTTTCAGCTGGAGAATATTTGATCTTTAATGTATGAGTGGTCTGTGTCCGGACTAATATTAGATCTTCAATGTATGAGTGGTCTGTGTCCGGACTAACATTAACAATAACAACTGAAACATACCTTTCTATGAAAATATGACAAAACTGTCGGATTTTCTTCCATTTGTGGAGAAGTTGCCGGCTCCTTGTGGAATGGTAAGTTAGTGCTGGTTAGTATACACTCCAGGAAAACTGGTTAAGTGAACCGATCGCTGTATATGATAATAACAGAAAACTTGTTGAAAAACGGCGCTAAACCCCAGTCACAATGTCACATAAAACAAAAACAGAAACTTCATTTCGGTATTGATTATAATAAATATTAATTTTGTTGATTGTTGAAGAACAATTATATAATCTTAGCTACATTCAAACAAATAAAACAGTGTGACATATTTTCACTGAATGACTTACAATTTTGTACAAAATATCTGTGGGTGCAGGTTCAGAAAAAAAAATCAGATATTTGGAGCTGAGTCCCTTTAATGGTACCACGTTCTCGGTTATTTTTAAAGGTACATTACGCGTAATACAATAAAGAAAGACTATGGATATTTTATGGTCAATATCCACACACCGAGCTAAGAACTTATTTGATTAAAACAGGGTAAATATTTGTACTGTAAGTTCAAGTTGTTTGAGTTTTAAAATGTCCTTATTTCACGTCATAGCTATTCTTACGCTGGTGTCTAAAACGTGTCATCTTTTTACTGTGTACATATCATGTCCGATCAGTGAGTTCAGAAAAAAATAGTTGTGTTTCTGGTAACCCGACCGGTCCCAATTGTTTGGAACCGACCCTAAGTTTCTAACATCAGAGTACGAAAATATTTGGGGACGAATCGCAACTCCGAAGCACGGAAGGTACGTGTTGTAAAATTAGCGTAGTAAAGTACATATGACTTGCTGCAGGACATTTATGTACTGACATTAACCCACGTGACCATCGATTGACCAATGAACAGCGCGCATGAAAGAAACCCGTGAGTAGACAATAAATAATTTACAGCCCTGTAATACAAAAAGTCGTCCACGATATTTTCTTATTTCCAAATATAGAACCTATATACCTTCTGCATCTTATCATGATTAGAATAAACCAAACAAGCGTCACACTCCCAAATATTGCTCGGATTGTTTCCGGTCACGGTTGGCTAGACGCTTGTTAGTAACGCAGACGCTTGAAAGTAAAATTCCCCGTCACCGCAAAAGGATGTGTTTCGACTTTGGTTTATTTTGAAATGTTGCGAACTATGATGTAATTTATGTGAACGGTCGTTAAATATTGCTGCGATGTATTGGTCTTTCATTTTATATTGTAAATTTGTGCTATATAAGTATGACTTTAGATTAGAGTTTTTGACAAATTATGAACAAAATCGAAAACGTGGAACAAAAGTTGAAAAATAAGTAAGTAAAGCGTTGTGTAATATTCATTGCTTAGTGATACAGTACAGCCTTTCTTATCCAATCATATTCAGTATTGTTTGGATTAGAGAGTTTTTTATCAAAGAGGTTTACGGATTATTAAGATTTTAGTTAACTCAACTCTTAACAGCTTGTTCGTCTCCGAATTGAAGCAAATCTGACATTTATCAATTTGTGTAATATTGCATTGAAATAATTCAATAGTTACCTGGTACATTTATCAAAATCAATTCACGTGTAAAGTCTGAATTGGTGTTTATTTTTATATTCATGTAATACATTTTTTATTTAGAATGACTGCTGAGTAATGTTTAGTGTTAAATGATGAATATGAGATATTGTGTATTAATATATTTCTATAAGCGAAGCATGGTGTTTAAATAACTCGTAAATCTACAAACCTTGTCTACAAAAATTATTAATGTGTTCCGGCGGCTGTACATCAAACACCTTTATAATATAGGGTGATTTGACAGTTATATATACGTCAGACAGACTGTACAACTTTGAATGACACGCGAATAATAATAGATACTGTATGCATGTGCAGTAGAACTTCTAAAATCCGGGCATGTCCGGACCAGGAGAAAAATCCGGATAATAGATTATCATTGTATGCTTAATTGAATTAAATTACAATCGTTTATTAATTAAGGCACTATCACATATAAATTTATTCATTTGATTGATTGATTGATTGACTGACTGACTGACTGACCGACTGACTGGCTGGCTGGCTGGCTGGCTGGCTGACTGACTGACTGACTGACTGACTGACTGGCTGGCTGGCTGCCTGGCTGGCTGGCTGGCTGACTGGCTGACTCGCTGGCTGGCTGGCTGGCTAATTTATTGACTAATTTACTATATAGGCACGAAAGAAAGATATGGCATTATTAATGTTTGTATTTCATTGCTCTGTCATTTCATATTCATACAACGTCTACAAAAATAGCTTTATTAACGACACTGCACCCTTTAAGTGACGTTTTTTGTTCTTATCTTCATAATTCTCATATGTCATTCTGGTATTTCATTCTTTGAAATAGTTTTAAAAATAGCAAGCTGCGCATGACCTCGGAAAGTCATTAACCACTTTTTTAAACAAATCTAATGTTGCAGCGCTATATACGATTGTGAACTCATTATAAAATAGGTCAAAAATAATTACTTCGTGTTCCAAAAATATGTAATTGAAAGGCAATAGCAAATTAATGTTACATTCTCGTCTTTTTGTTTGGAAACAATGGTCGGTGGATTTATTTTTTTTTTACCTTTTAGTAATTCATTTACTAGACCTTTTGCACTTGAGTTTATGCGTTGAAATTTTGACCATGATATTATTTCGATTATAGATTTATTGAGATCGATTAATTTTCGGACGAGAATAAGGTAGGGACGAGAAACCAGGCATTTATTTGTGTTGCCTAATGTAGAGAAATGTATATGCTCGATATTTTTCTTTCAATTCAATCCTTCACGTCCTTCAAAACGATTTTTCTTTCAGCCGATTGAATAATATTGAAAAAATAAAATTGTTGGAGTGGTTAGTATTTTGAAATGCGTCGCGCGAAATACAATATCATGTCGATATCTCAATTTTCTTAAATGTAGGCCAGTTTTTCAGAACAACGAAATTTGGTACAAGTAAAGTATGTTTATTATAAAGTTTCAATGCCATTTTTGCTGTTGAAGTTTATTTTTTATTGGTTTGGAATTCAAGATCCTTTGTACACAGATATAAAATACTAGCGTAGAAGAATAACAAAAGTGTAGAGATATTTCTCGCAACACACAATTTCTTTAAAAACAAGAAATGTAGTGTAGTGTAGTGCAGTGTAGTGTAGTGTAGATATCAACTTTCGTCAACCGATTTGTTATCAAATAAGTCTTATGTGACATTATCCGGTGTCCATTCTTAATTGTTACATTAATTGTTACATTAGAAACATCTACGATGCGACTAAAGCACGGTTAGGTTCGTGCGCTCAACATTCCATCCGGTCATTAAATTTACCCATGCTTGAACCCCGCTTTGCAAAGAAATACACTTACGATAATGTACAGCGAAGGATACAGAGATGTTCTCAGGGACAGGAACCATCTCATTTAACTGCGTGTATTATTTATATCTGGTTCCATTTTTTGTATTTTTTCCCTGTTTCTTATAATTTTTGGCATGGAAACCAGTCAAAACACCGGAAGTGCGCCATTTTGTCTTAATGTACCGTATCCTAATTGTATTACATCGCTAAAAGATCTTAAAATTACGATATTAATGTAACATACTGCCAACCACGCGTAGATTATGGACGGACTAATTGTATTAAGATCTAAGTACACTGTGTAACCTTAGAATAATTTTATAAAAAAAAATTATGCATTTCCTTTAATATAAACGTGTATCTTTTAATAGCTTGCAAAAATAATGAATGAATCGTCAATCCCTGATTATAAATAATGTACATGTATTTGCAAAATATGTTTTAGAATAAATAATGATATCTAGGATAATTGAGACGTAAAAAATACGAAAATATTATTAATCTTGCTCCGAATCTAAATTTATAATTTACAAGGATTTTGTACAAAGGAATTAATTATGTAAATTAGTGTACTTCGCTTTCTGAAAAAATATTATTCCAAGCTATTGACACCAAAAGATCTCGAGATTATGACGAATTGGTATGAACTTGGTCCATTTTTTTCATAGTGTTTTTCTTTTAATAGTCTTGTAATCGCGTGATCCGGTATCGATTAGCTAATAGAGCGCTTTTGTTTGTTTAGAATCTTGTAGGATAAGGTACAAATTCAACTGGATTCAGGAAATGTCTTGTTCGCTTGTCAAAAGGGATAATTGTCTATTTTATGAGATATTTGTATTAAATTACATATACACGTAACTCGTTCAATGTTCCGAAAGAAGTTGTTGTTTTCAACACACTGTCAGAAATAATATTCACGTTGTCATGGGAATAAAACTATAAACACTCAACTATGAACTCTATGGATGGTCATGTGACATTGATTTTAATCGACTTTAATTACAATACCTAATTACAAATTGTATTTGGGACCTCGCTTGTATTTATTTGTGATACGACCTTCATAAGTATAATGGATTATAGGTTAAAAAGTGCCTGTACTAGAATTAGACTTGAAGGTTTAACTTCTAGGACAATAATTGCTTCATATTGATTTTTTTCAATTTATGCTGGACAGTACTATTTGTTTACATTCGTAAATAATTCCGCGTCCTGATAGAATGTCCCTAGTTACCAATAGATCAGTGTTGTTTTAGCTACGCAGACAAGAGCCGTGGTTAGTTTAAGTGTCTGCCGGACGTTGTTAAAATACAAGCACGCAGGTTAATTTTCTTGAAGATGATATTCTGTGACTACATGTTTTTTTTTCGCTTTAACTTAATATCTGAAAACGTTCCGGTCTCTAAATGCCATAAAAAATGAATGAAACGTATATTAATATTGCCGGGGTTTTATCAATACCCGACGTGTTTAAATTACAGCAAATACGTACTGGCCGGTGCCTCAGTTATTTATGTTCTTGTTTCGTAAGTTCGTTATTTCCACGAGTTCTTTGATATTTTTCCGTATGGCAGTAACCATGTTCTATCCTACTATGTTCGCATCGGCCGCTTTCTAAAGTAATAAGATAATTGGACGTTACAGATAAAATGTAAAATTAGACTTTAAAAAGTAAAACAATAATTACAGACTAAACGCAAGTTTATATAATTACACTTCTGTTATTTCAAATCGACCAAGTTTCAATGCGGGTCTAATCTTTTAACAACAGTATTTAGTTAATCCGAGGCCTTATCATATTATTTCAAAACAAATAGATGGCTAATCAATGCTTTCTGCTATTTCAACTAACTTTTCAATTATAATGGGATTTTCTCCAATACAATACAATGCAAAACAATTACTATACACTATCGCTTATTACATTATAGCATACACAATGTATTTCTTGGACCACAGTTTGTTGTGACAGTGTAAGAACACCATAGTTACCGGAGATCGATCTGATTGGTTTGGTTCGTGGTTTGTTCGGATATCAACGGTGTTATTTTTTCAAACCGCGTTTGTTTGCTTTACAACATTTAAAGTGCAAAATTTGGGCAAATAAGTATTTCGACTACGGACTAACTGCCAACTCAGGTCAATAAATAGTACTTTGAATTCAATGGAGAAAAAATCGATTTGGTTTTAAGTGTCTAATACTCTGTAAAATCTGTCAATAGTTAGAACAGTTTATACCGGTAACGGTTGTCGAATGGGTATATTTTAGATATATATACAAATAAATGAAGAATCTGGATTATAACGGAAAGTTTCGAATGCCGGAGTTAATTAAAAGGTAAAGTTTAGTATACAATAATTATTTAGATATTTGTAAAAATCATGTGTACATAAAAAGGGATACATTTGTAAGGAAGATAAAAGAAAGTAATATTGTAAGTCTTTGTCCGAGGGACGTCAAAAAAGTTAATGTATTGGAGCTGTCATTTATTACATTTTATCATCTTTGAAACTGAAAATTTGTACCGACCAGGTTGAAATTATTGAAAGTTCAAAGTTTTTTTTTATTTTCGTTAACGCGGAACAGCTACAATTTATTCTTTAATATGATCACAAACAGGTCCAGTCAGCTGGAATAGTGTCAATGTTAGTGATAAGTAAAATATTTATCTATCATCATTATGTACGAATAATAATTGTTAATAATCATTTATTATATATTTATTATTTTATTTATTTGCTATCAGTTATTATTATCGACAAAATTAATTAAATACATCCATTTTTATCAATTATGCTTTTACGGTGACGCGCGTTAATGAGGTTTAATGTCTAAAACTCAGACACACGTGATGAACTGTGGACTTCTGTCGCGTGGTTTAATTTAAAACAGAAATATTACAGTTATACCCAAACGTGATGTTTTGTTTCAAGCCTTATTTACATGAATAATCTTTATTTTGTGGTTAAAAATCTCAAACAACAATGCTACCATCTTTCTGGTGTCAGAATCATTGTGCTTCTGTGGTTGCTATTATCTTTATTAAGTGTGTAGTTTCGTCCATTGTCAAAAACGTCCTTGTTTGGTCATAATCTGTAGATATTATCAAATTATCAATAAAAGACAAGTGTACGCCGTCTCATTTTTTATTTATTAATCGGTCATTTCAAACAGTCATGTAACACTTGAAAACAATTGTTGCTTTGTTCGTTGAATTTTTTTCGTTATTTATATCCTGTTGTGTGTTTACAATTGATCAAAGATATTGCTTTACTTTAGAAAAAAAACAAATATGATTAACCAATCGAAATTCGGTGTTTATAAATTGATAAGATACAAACACAATATTATAAAGTGCATATATTTTGTGCAGTCGCTATTTCCTAGTAAAACATCTAGCCATATTGGTCCTTGATTTATTTCGGATTTTATTTCGTTGAATGAGATAGTGTGTTTGGGAATTGCGCGTAGGGAAAAGATGTTTTAAAGATTATATCTGGTTCAGCTGTTTGTGTTTTAACATTGTTCGTTTGTTTGATTGTTTTAGTGACATTTTTATCACATGTATCACATTATACACGACTATTTGACTTAAAGTTGTATTCACATTGACTGCTCTCATCACGCCAGAATTAATGCGTTAAATTATCCTGATCTGTTCGCATTTTAGTTGTTACCAACTTGAATCGAATGTTTCGACGAATATACCCTTACAAATGGATCAGGTAGGATGATATTCAGTGTATGATGACTGATTTTCTTATTGACAGGTCGATATTGTATATCTACTCAATGATTGAGATACTGACGTCATTTTGTCTATTTTGCTGTTTAATGACGTACATGTCAACTCAATATTTGATATAATGACGTCACCATTGCCCATTTGATGACGTACGCTAACTCAATTATTGATATTATGACGTCATTCTTGCCTATTTTGTGGGTTGATGAGGTAGGTAAACTCAATAATTGGTTTTATGACCTTCTTTTTTCTATTTCACAGATTGATACCATATTTCCGCCCCGTGACTGATACTGAAGTGCCTGGCTCCATGGTTAGATGCCAACCAATGAATAAAGATGATATTCAAAACGATGCAAAGACACTTCTGGGCCTTCTTAGGCGGGACGAGGATAGTTTAAATGATGCTGGGAAACAGCTTGTTAAACAAAATAAAGACTACGCACGTAATGTATTTATGCATCCGGTAGATGGCTGGACCCCGTTTCACGCATTTGTATTGCGTGGTGCGCGTAAAATGGTTAAATTGTGTTTAAAAGCCGGTGTTGATGTGAACTCAGCTATGGGGTCACCAGAAGGACTTCCGGGGGGATGTGCGGCGCTACATCTTGCTGCACATCGTGG
This sequence comes from Lutraria rhynchaena, assembly GCA_008271625.1. Classification (NCBI taxonomy): domain Eukaryota; kingdom Metazoa; phylum Mollusca; class Bivalvia; order Venerida; family Mactridae; genus Lutraria; species Lutraria rhynchaena. The sequence continues at coordinate 242,423 of VIBL01000367.1, forward strand.
TGATGTTAGTGTTATAAATATTTTGATTTCAAACGGCGCAGAATTAGATTTAAAAGACAATTTAGAACGGACTCCGGTGATATATGCCTCTCGTGCAAACAATACTTTAGCAGTGAAAACGCTTCAACGTGCAGGAGCGGATATGAGCGGATGTGATACACAAAAACAATCAACAGACGATATGACGTCATCACCAATAGTATGTTTTCTACCCTTTGTTTGTGCTGGAATCAGACGGTAGCACCTCAGTCCCCTGGCTTAAAACTTCAAACAAATTTCTGTGATAAAAATATGTACTATTGTGATTAATCATCTTGCACCAACTTTTACACGAAAATGTGCCTTATATGAACACCATTCGTTACCAGGAGTATTGTGTCTTAGTTTGGCCTTAATTTGTATCAGTTTCTGTCCATGAAGCAGCTGTAAAGGGACCAGAATCTAGATTTTGTTTCAAATCCTGAAAATCCTGTTGTTTAATTGAGATTAAAATACATATACATATATAACAAATAGTATTTTCAAGATGGATCAGGGATTTTTATGCCATGTTTGTCTGTAACAAAAAAAATCCAGTCATGTGAAAAAAATATCAATAATCCAGGAAATCTGGTTAGTTACTAACCTGTTGGTATATAACAGATGTTGATGAAAAGGGTGGGGGTAAAATCTGAAAAAATATGTTCAGCATTATGAATGTTAGTTATTTCACTAAAATTTATTAGTAATTTCTCTAATTGGTAGGTTCAGTTAAAAGTCACTTTTCAGGCACGTCCATGTATAGCCAGACCTGTACTGATAAAAAGTTCTTAAAATTGTTAAAATAACAAAATAACAATTAGTATTCTGTATGACTTAGCATTATTTATAAGTTATCATTTTTTTTCAATTAAAAGTCAATTATATTGATTAAGTGTAACAGCATTAATTGCTTCTAATGTTTTTTTATGTATTTTTGAATTGAACATTTATATTTAGTGTTAAAAAGAATCTCATTGAAGGGTTGCTATGACGTTTGAATCAGTTTAAATCTGCTGATTTGACATAAAATTACATTTCATTATACTTTGTGTGTTTGTTTAAAGTAAATGAAGCAATATTTTGGTTTATAAATGACATGGGTACGGAGTATTCAAAAACATTGGACAATTTATGAATCATGTAAATACAATTCAAATTGCCAAGTCATGACTGTTAGTATGAATATTTTTTATTTTTACCTGTACTTTTTGGTGAACGTTTATTCAACATTACTTTGAGGTTAATTTTTGTGGTATATCTTTTTTTAAAATTATTGCATTTTCAGTGCATGTTTGATTGTAAACTGGTAGTGCATGTAATTTAATGTGTACATTAATGAGAAAGGTGAGGACAGTGGGATTATCTGAAATCTTAATCACAAATTTTGACCTTCCCTTTTTTATAACAAAGGCAACTATCTGCGGTAAGGGCTGTGATAAAAATAGTGCGGTGTAATAGTGCACCGTGTATGTAAGTTAAACACTCGTGATGGTTAGTTTATGTACGGATGTAAGCTTTGTCTGCATGTATGTATAAAATAGATGCATTCGTATGAGAAATTTTGTATGGTTCAAAATCATTTGGTTCTATTGACAATCAAATTCTTGTTCTAAGTTGTTGCTCTACATTCTTATAAATAATATAATCTTAATATAATTTAATATCTCTATGCATAAATATTACTTTCTGTTCCTGGTAATCGTGAGTCTTCTGTTGCCTGGTTAATTACTTTATATAGAAATTATTCTGTGATGAAATAGTATGTTCCCAAATATAATTTTATGATTTTATAAATTCACATGAACTTATTTGGGCCATACTCTTTTTTTCAAATGTAGGTTATCTTAAATCAGTGTTATATTACTTTTGAGTGAAAGGTATAGATGTTTGTTTACTTTTTTTTTATAACCGTGACAATCTTCGTTTTTTAAGCCTTAGCTGTTTGGGGTCCTATATCCCCGTATCATACCGGATCTTACCGATTGAAGCCAGAGCCATGTAACTTAAAGACAACAAAATACGTCTTGAGTTTTGTTTGAATTAATCAACTGTTTGTTCTGGATTGTTAGTTATGTAATGTTCAGTTTTATACATGTTTAATTTTATTGAATGAAATCTCGATAAAACTATAAAAAATGTGTTTTTTTTCCACACAGTGTTATTTCTATGAAACAAGTCGGTGTGTATATACACACACTAGCAAGACCGCAAATTTACATACACACTTCGTCAGGTTATTTCTACAAACCAGTATGTCATTTTTCCCATTTTCAGAAAATCGCATATGAAGTTTTGAACTGAAATTTAATAGTAAGCGAGTTACGGGTTTGTGGAATTGGGATTAACCCTATTTAGGATAGATCTACAAGCACGTAAGTATGATCATTGTAAAGAGTTCATCGAGACGAATAAAATGATACCAAAATCTCAAAATTGCCAAAAATTGAGTAACGGGGTTGTAAAAATAGGCCGACAATTTATTTGTAGCATTCTTCCACAAATGCGATTATGTATGAAATATTAACCATTGTTTCGTGTTTGTTAATATCGTGCAATGTTCAGTAACACCAATGCTAATCCTGGATTTGGCATAATTATGTCTAGCATTTGACGATTTCGCTAAGTACTTCATATTGACACGAATGTAAAAATTGATATATTCGGAATATGGATTGTGAAGATGTTTGTTATAAACTAATTGTTGACAGTAGATATGTAACAGGTAAATGATTTGATGTCACAGTGGCTAGATCTACTGAGAATTCTATCAGCTGAACAAACTTCATTAAGTAATGTGTATTTTAAGATATTTTAATTCAGTACACGTAAAACAAATTATCGACAACTTCTCTATAATGACCACTTCTTTTTCGGAACGGTTTTCAATGTTTTGTTTACACTTCAACTTGATGATTTGACCGCATTAAAATGAAGACCGCTTTGCAGCACCAAAGGCAGGAATAATATCAAGGACACACTGTATTGATTACAAATTACCATATACTAACTTTCACATTAACTTCAAAAACATGAATAATTTTCCGCACAGGTAGCTGAGTGCTCACGCACTATTAATTTCAGCATCAGCTTTCACACAGTCGTAAATTATGCACGATATAAATGCGATTTAATTATCGTAGTTTTGAACCTATTTCAGTGATGAACCTACGCTTGAAAGTTGATCTGAAAAACGTTTGACAGATGAAAACATTCAAGTCGGAGGAGTAGCTGCCTAAAGGTCATATACTTAAACACTTCTGTCTTAAATAAAAAAAAACATAACGCAAAAACTGCATTACGTGTTGTATTGTTAGTGTTTAATACGGACAAATCATTATCTGAAGGCATTAAATATGTCTGGGAAAAGCACCATAAACCACCATTTTAAGCTGTATTTCAAAAGGTTTCTGGGAGCCCTCATAAAATGTTAGATGATCACATGAAATGACCGCAAAGGTCAAAATGTACTTTTATTTATATATTGTACTTATATTTATACTTATTTTTTATATATTTATATCTTTTACCATGAACCTTTACAAACATGGCTGTATTGAAAGTACAAACCCAGAGTACAGACTCACACAGTGCGGAATGGTTCACACGAGAAAAAATCACACTGTGACCATGTGTGGTTAGTGCGCTGGACTTGTAACCCGAAGATCCGGGTTCAAATCTCGGTCGCAGCAGATCATACCCTCCTACGAAAATTTGACAAAAATGTCAATTTTCCCCCATTTGTGGAGAAGTTGCCGGCTCCTTGAGGAAGGGTAAGTTAATGCTGGTATGTAACTGAAAAATTGTTGAAAAACGGCGTTAAACCCAGTGACAATGTCACATAAAACAAACAAACAAGAGAAAATATCACAGGTTGACCGACCGGATATCGATCACAATTCATAACAATTCTTGCACACTTCCAGTTTCTATTGTTTCGCATCTACGCTGGTTCCCGTTGGTTCATCTGTTGACAATCGCAACGCACACATTACCAGTAAAAAGACTGTCCTGACCGATCGACGTAATAACAAATATTTGATCGCACGTTGTCATTGTTCTTGGAACAAAATCAATGTTTAAATTCCATTTATAACTGATACTCACCATTTGAATGCAAGCATTGACCCGTTTTATAATTCTAAGTTTAAGAATGGGCGTACATTTAAATGAATGCCATTACATCATACAGTAACACCCCTCTAACTGGTCACTTTCATACTGAGACCATTTCATTAAAACGACCGTTTATTTTCCGACAGGTTTTCGACATTTTATCTACGTTTCAACTTATGCAATTCAACTTATACTTTATTGTCTCAAATCCCGTGTGTGATAAATGAGAAATATATTTACATTTAACATATATAAAATATATATACGTGGCTAAAAGACAATGAATGCATGGAAACAAATATCAATTAATCAATCAATCAATCAATAACTTTCCTTGCTTGGAAAATAACATAATAATACTTCACGGGAACTACGACAATACTGAAAATAACATCGTATAAAGCATAGTTTTACAAGTCTGCTGTAAGAAAATAACGCGTAATTACGATTTTACTGTCTTTAAGAAAACGCAATAAAGCAGAAACCAGTTTCTGTGTTATCATACATTGTACGTCCATTTTTCAGAAACAATCTTGCTTGAATATACATAAAAATTACTAATAAGACCAGTTCAATAATTTGACCTATTTTTCCGACAGTCTTAAAACTTGGTCTACTTATCGAGGTTTTACAGCTAAATATCAATTACTTATGTATTGTAGTCGTAGCATTTTAATGTCTACTTTAGTTATAACTTAACAATACAGATTGTCAATTAGCGGATAGATCAATGAGAAGGTCTTTCTAACACACCCGTGTCTAGCTAGTGTTATTGGCACGTGTGTTATCAGAAAAATTTGGAAAACAATAGGGTTAAAAAATTTGAAAACTGAAATGAAATTTGATACATACATGTATAATGACTGATATTAATAAATTTAAATATCTTATTATAAACACTCCAAGAAAAGTTGCTAAATATATTGTTAAGGCGCCCTAATGAGAAGAAAAAACAAAATATATAATTAATTGAAATCTAATAACAAGATGTTGTTGATAACTATTTTGTATTTAATATTTATTTACTCTTGTTATTTAACAGTGAAGGTAATTTCGTGTGAAATCATAAATTTGCTTTGTATAGGTGACTTATAGGTCCATTGGGCCGGGTGTGTTTTATACATTTTTATAACTGTATATTATGTAACATGTGCACATGTCACTTTAATAAAATATTTGCATACTTACATGTACAAAGCAACTCCCTTTGGGAGAAGCAAAATTATGTTGCTGTTGTTGAGAGGTTGTTGCGCTAGAGAGGTTAAATTAATAGTTGAATCGTACAGTTGTTGAAGGGAGGGCGTTGCTTAAGAGAGGGCTGTTCTGGAGAGGTTGCACTGTATATGCAATGTGTGTATTTGTTGCGTTGTTCTATTTAATCACACCTAACTGTCTCCTTCATTTTGTCCAAACTATCATATTAGGGTGAAGTCTCATCATGACCGCATTTAGACCACACACATGGCCTCATTATTGTGGTAGTCAAATTATCAATTTTAAATATAGAGGAAATATTGAAACCGGTCCGAAATATGTGGTCAGCATATGTAGCAGTTGTCATTATAATGAAAAGGTCGCTATAATGGAGTGGTCGATATAGTAGGATGGTCTTAAAATTGAAGTAGTGGTTATATGAGGTTTTACTGTGGATTTTGTTTTTGTTTTACTGTAACATGGTACCTCGTTCCCAACTTCGTAAAAACTGGTAAATTTAACTACATAGACTTTCAATTAAATTATGTGTTATACTAAAACATTTTCAATTCATAAAATCTTCAAGTTTTAAGTTTTTACTGATTTAAATGATTGTTTAATGGTAATAATTTTCAAAAATCATTTTGTGTTGTATATCAACACTCTTACCAGGTTATCGTAAAATGTACAATGAATTTTAGATCTAACTTTGTATATGATTCTAAATTACAACCATATTTTGGTTCTTTCAATACAAATGATTTTTAATTAAACTCAATGTTCCATATTGACAACCGAAATCATAATAAGAAAGTCACTCAGAGGCTATACAGCGTCAACCGATAATTGTTAAAATTGTGTATATGTTATGCACGCGAAAATATAAAACAGCTAAATTCAAAATTAATTGGAATATAATTTGTACTGCATTACTAAGGGCGTGGCACTTATTTTTTGTATAATAGTATGCCTCGGTATTAGTATAAAAACAACAGCCTTAATACGAATAAATTTTCATTAAAAATTTTATTGAATGAAAAGCCAGAAAGTTGTTATTCTTTCAGTTTTTTTTCTGAACCTTCACGGACTATTGCTTAAAACAATTTCGAAAATGGTATGAATAACATTAGATATGGAGACGAATCCATTAAAATGTTCAGTTCGTTTACATTTTTAACTGAAGTTGTTTGCATTAGTTTTATAAATCAATTTTTAGTTAAATTTACCGTTTCTTATTATAGCGGTATATTTGCTCACTATCTAAATATGTATTAATAATGTCAATATTTACATGAAGCTACTACTTTACCATTGTGCAAACCAATTAAAGGAAACTACTAAAAAAATAAGAAAATTAAGCTGAAGATTTCATAATGACTGGTTTGGTGATATCGCGCGTAAATATGCTAAAAAATGTTGAGATGATGAATGATCCAAGATGATGGTGTTGATAAATATAAATAATGGAAATCTTGATGATGATGATGATGAATTGTCATTCCTCTACCTGTTGTTTTAAGGTGTATTTAGTATGGTAATTCTGATCAAGTTGGTGTTGCTAGGTTGCGCTCGACTAAACGAAATTGACGATTTTTCGGAGGAAAAGGATTGAATATCTGCTTCATTGATTTGAATTGGACAAAGTACTTACTGGTTATGTGTAGTATAATGTACTAGCTATCTGTAGACACCAGTTATTAGAAATTTGAGCAATTCCTTAAAAAGTTACGTAGTTTTAAACAAACTTGGGGCAGAAACTGTCATTTCGGAAGTTGTAACCCTTGTATATGTATATATTTGATATACGTGTTTTTGTTCGTGTGGCCATTTTAGGCCTAACACGCCATTATACTCCATTCCTTCAACGTGCTAGCCCCCTGTGATTATAACTATAATTGTATTGATGATAATGATGATATTGTTGATAGTATCGATGATGATGCTGATGATAATGGCGCTAATTTTGATTGGAAAGGTGTAGATATATTTAAAACAAAATAGAAACAAGCAACAATTTCGATTTGTAAGATGTTTGTAATCTGATTGAATACACGTCGATTGGAATAAATAGTAAATTTGTTTTCTGTTTTGTTGAATGGCAGTGAATGTATTCTTATCAGCATTGATGAAAACATTTTTCTGGTATTTTATGTAAACATAATAACTTTCATAGTATGATGTAATATGGAGAGCTGCGGTCGTGGTCCAGTGGTTAGTACGCTGGACTTGTAACTCGGTGATTCCCGGTCGCGGCAGGTCATACCCTTCTATGAAAATTTGACATAAATGTCGATTTCCCTCCATATTTGGAGAAGTTGCCGGTTCCTTGCTGAAGGGCAAGTTAGTACTGGTTAGTATACAGTCCACGAAAACTGGCTAGGTGAATCGGTCGCCGTATATAACTGAAAAATTATTGAAACACGACGTTAAACCCCTTGTCAATATGTCACATAAAAACAAAAAACAAATATAGTAATATGGATTCACATTAGTCTAAGGGAGACAACTTTAATATCGTTATAGACATAGTTGATCACCTGATAATTATGTTGTGTGTCGTTGTACATATCAAATAGTTTTTAAACCTACTTCAATCAACTGAAAAAATACATGTGTGGTGTTCATAAGAAGATAAGAAGACGAATAAAAAACCACGATGCTATAATTATTCTCAGTTGCTTTTCTGGAGAAATTTAGATTTCAACCGTAAGGTTATTAGAGGACAAAACGTTACAAGCATGCTGCTATTTCACTTTTTCGGCGCAGATGTCGCCATGCGGCGACCAGTACGGATCTGGACTTCAGATAAGACTACAAACTTTAGTGAAGTCTACAGATCTCTGGCTCCTTTGTTCGAACTGTGGGTGTGACACATGTTCTCTGTGATGATTTGGTTGAAGACATAGCGTTAACCACCATTAATTCAAACAATTCATGTGGAGAAGTTTGCAGTTACTTGCGGAGGACAGGGTAAGCGCAAGTAAGAAATATGGCGCGGAAAGAGTTAAAGACATAACATGCAAAACTGCTCAAATTTATTCATTGATGGAGGATAATTTTGCCACGGAGAGCTTGTGTCCCTACTGAGGATCGAATCCACGTTCTTCCGCTCAGCAATCCGACGCACGACCACTGCGATAGCCGGCCTGGCTTGTGCTTTAGAACAGTGTCAGATGTAAACATTAATTAATGCTAATTTCCCTGAAGCTCGTACAAAACCAACGCCAATGCCAAATAAGGTACAATAAAAACTCTTATTACGACCACCTCAATATTGCGACCATCTTTTTAAAACGTCCACTTATTTTCGGACTGGCTTTCAATAAACTCCCCTACAATACAACTTGATAAAGAGACCACCACATTATTACGACCGATTTTTTCTGGTCCCGAAGGTGGTCTCAATATCGAGGTTTATCTGTATTTTGATGTGTTCATTCTTTGGACAGCCATAATTTACTTTACAACCAAAGATAAAAATCAAGAGCATACAATTACTGGTGGTTCAAAAGGCGAAGTCAAGCAGCAGTTGTCTCCCTTTAGGAGTGGCTGCTCAAACCAGAGATAAAACACATTCCCCTTTTAACAAAGAGAAAGTTTGTATACAGATGTGTATGAATGCATAAAATGTGTCTAGTAGCTAAATGTGACGCCAGATGCTATGGTTTATTGCTCTTATGCATAATATGAATCTATATCAGTCACAAAGATATAAAAGTCCATTCTTTCTGTCTTGTAATACGTTAATACAGTTATATAGGATGTCCAGCGTCTATCTGATAATGAAATGATTGTTCTGCGGAGAATAACCAGCTAATTATCATTCTTCTTCCTTTGATTATTCTTCGATTTCTAGTCATTCTCTACCCTCGTTGTCTTGATTAAGTCTCGACTATGTTGTGGAATCTGTTTACGAGCCATGTTGTATGTCATAAAGTTCGCATGTACCAAAATAAGAAAAAAATCGGTATGATCCCGTAGAATAGTGGATACCTATATCTTAGCTTTCTTTCTGTTGATTATGAAACTATCCAATCTTTTCTGGATTAATTTTGTCGGACTCGCGCGTAATAATATTAGGCTTTGTTTGTCAAGTTTACACGCGATCGTGTGCGCGCACCTGTTTGTCTTGATGGATGTGATGGTTCGTGCGGGGGACCGGGTATTAACTCCCCCCGTGCAGCTTTGCTGCAGATCGTTCTAAGGCGGTACCTCTCGGGGGAGATCGCCATTTTGCGTTTGTCACCATTTGTTTGTGACCGAAAAAATTAGAACGTTCAAAAAGATTTGCTCGCCATCCGTTTATGCCGAATTATGTCAAATTATGTTTAAAAATTGTGTAATTATTGAAAAAAAGAGTATTCGTCCTACCTGCACGAATTTTTGTCATCATTATTCGTTTTATCTTGCTAATTTTCCTCTGTTTATTGGTGAGAAGGGGATAAAAAGGGGTTATAGCATAAAATCCCTTTTCTAAAACATAACAGAGTTTGTATGTTCCTCATTATGACAGTCACGTGACCTTGTGTTATTTTGTTACCAATTACATTCGATTCCAAATAATTGGTAACAATGAACTAAAGACCTCTTAATCATTTTGTAAAAAAACAGTTCAGGCTAATATTTAGAGGATGTTTTTTATTGACCTAACAAATACAATAAGTTGGTATTATTCTACCACATTTTAGCGAAACAATCTTTTGTTAAAATACTCTTCAAAGAATTCCGATTTTCAGTCCCATATCTAAAAAAGAAACATGACTCACGGATTGAAAAACAAACTATCTAAAAGGTTCATGTGGGTTTTGTTTGTTTTATGTGACTTATTGCAACTGGGGTTTAATGCCGTTATTCAACAATTTTTCAGTTATATACGGCGACCGGTTCACCTAAGCAGTTTTCCTGGACTGTACACTAACCAGTACTAACTTACCCTCCACAAGGAGCCGGTAACTTCTCCGCATGTTGAGGAAAATCGACAATTTTGTCAAATTTTCATAGAAGGATCTCCGGGTTACAAGTCCAGCGCACCAACAACCGAACCACGGCCGCGGGCTAGTTCATGCCGGGGGTCCATAGAAACAATGACTATACCTAACATGTAACTTAAAATCATTAATTGGATATGAACATAATTTCTGATAGTTAGGGACCTCAGTAAAGCCACAAGCAAAAGGCAAAGATATGTTCCAATGCTCTAGAAGTTCTATCTAAATAAATTCACTGATAATTTAGGTGTAAGAGGATGATAACAAAGGTATGATAGACATTATTATAACGATGCTACACAAAAGTGGGTTCTATCACTTCCACTGATTGTACACCAAAGATGCGCGAAATCGTTATTTAGCGTTAATGAGTCTGATTCTTTCGTTACGACAATTTTGTTCATCAGATCAGACCTTGACTCAAGATTTTATGGGGTGAAACCTTTCGTCTAATAATTCAATTGTCGAATAAACTGATACATTTTCGCTACAATGGTACCTTTGGGTGCAATTCGAGAACTTTTGCCTAGATTAATTTGAATAGTAATGTAATTGTTAAACGTGCCCCGTCCGAACTAATGAAGAACTTATCGACACATTTTTTGCCATGTTTGCTTATAATGAAGTTTTAAACAAATCGAGACACTCAATTAATGAAAATTTTCAAAGCAGTATAAGTTTTTTTCAGGAGTACAAAACTGTATTAACTTTACTTTCTAACCAAAAATTTCAATGTTTTGACCTTGAATTTCTTTGCAATTGAACAAGTTGAGCACCTGCTGTCAAACACTTAAAACCACGTGACCGGGATCCCAGTATCTGATTGGATAATTCAAATGAACTTCCATTGATTTGGAAGTTGATCAAGCCGCTACCGGAAAGAAAGTGAAAAGTCATTACATGTGTCTATATTTTCGACAACAGCCACATTAAACAGGATGATTCATATACTCTAGAGATTTAACGTGCCATGAAAATGCATCTCCGACACATCCAGTTCTCAATGTTACGTCTCTTCAATTGGCGGATATGATCCTTCATTTCTGTGTAGATACATATCCGGTAAAATGAATGACACCCTTGTGTGTCATTCAATTACTTTGGCGTAAATGTACGTTTCTCAATGCTCCGTATTCATTTAATTTCCTTTCAAATTTCATGGTGGAAATCGTAAGATGGACCCGTTGATTATTGTGAATGTGGTACTTATCAATAATGATGTGTCAATATGGAGGGCAACACATGTCTGTTAAATTGTTTACATGGCTGTTAAATTGTTTACATAGATGTTAAATTGTTAACATGTCTGTCAAATTGTTTACACGGCTGTTAAATTGTTTACATGTCTGTTAAATTGTTTACATGTCTGTTAAATTGTTTACATGTCTGTTAAATTGTTTACATGTCTGTTAAATTGTTTACACTGCTGTTAAATTGTTTACATGTCTGTTAAATTGCTTACATGTCTGCTAAATTGTTTACATGGCTGTTAAATTGTTTATATGGCTGTTAAATTGTTTACATGGATGTTAAATTGTTTACATGTCTGCTAAATTGTTTACATGGCTGTTAAATTATTTACATGGCTGTTAAATTGTTTACATGGCTGCTAAATTGTTTACATGGCTGTTAAATTGTTTACTTGTCTGTTAAATTGTTTAATTGTTTACACGTCTGTTAAATTGTTTACAAGTCTGTTAAATTCTTTACATGTCTGTTAAATTGTTTTTCATGGCTGTTAAACGAAAAACCGGTGATAAGATTTGGTGTATCAAATTCTATTCCTTGCTTTCTTGTAAGCCATTTAAAAAAACATTAATTTTTTCTCACAGGGGTTTAACGCCGCACCAACAGTCTTGAGTCATTTGGCGACTTTTCCAGCCTTAACGATGGTGAAAAACCCCGCGTCATTTACGCAGAGCAACAAGGTACCGGTTGGAATTCGAACTCACAGCGTTCAGGAAGACCATAACCACTCGACCACTTAACTCCCTATGTATGTTTTCAATTGAAATTAAACATATGTAAATTACTTCCTAACCTTGTTTTTATAGACGCGTATGATACACTGGAAAGTGGCGTGCAGAAAAAAAGCCATCTTTATAAATACAGTCATACCTGAGAAAAATGGCCACTCTTGGGAGGTACAAAATTCGGCCTTTATTGACAGATGGCTTTCATTCGGATGTCAGTTTGTTCTAAGTAATTAATGAGGGTTTTCTTAAGAATCACATTTATTTACAGGATGGTCTTTATTCAGAGGTGGCTGCAAACACAGGTTTGACTGCACAACCTCACTTTAGGACCACAACAACATAAAGACCACCTTATCATAAAAACATAAATTTTCAGACTGGTTCTCTATCCATATTTCATTTACTTTGAGAAGGAGACCGCCTCAATATTACGTTCTTTCTTTTAAATCCCAAAGTTGGTCTTAATACAGTGGAAATCCTCTACACTGGTTCCTCTAGAAACCGGTTTCCCTCTAAATCGGCCAAATGTTCTGGTCCCGATTTCATTACAATTAAACCAAAAATCTCCTATAAACTGGCATCCCCTCTAAGCTGGCCAAATCACCTGGCCCCGGGCTCGACCGGTTTAGACGGGTTTCATTGTATCGAGGTTTTACCATAAAGAATTAAATCTTCGTCAGTGTTGCTGTTACTGTTGTTTTGTTGTTGTTGCTGCTGTTGTCAGCTGTCTTTTCATCGATGTTGTTCTTGTTTTAAGACAAGATCGTATTATTCAAATTATGGATTTTCTTACAAATTCCGACAAGGTCGGTGTGTGTTATAGACACATGTATGACATTATAGCCGTCCATCACTCATTTCTATAGAATAATTCAATCAACTACAATTTGCATTCATTACACGCGAAGTATTGACTTAACTTCGTGAAAGAACAGAACTGTATTCCAGAAATTGACATAAATGTCGCCTTTTTTCACTGAATTACGAAGTAAAATTGTGTTTTTGTTGTTGTTGTTTTTGTTGTTGTTGTAATTCCACTAAAAGCACAATAAATAACCAAAAAATTGCCGCGAATTATTTAGAAATGATTTCTGATGAGACTGAAAAATTTAATATGCCAAGAATACTGATAAATTATAGCATAATTGGATTGTTTTGATAGCATTACATCTAAATAACTACATCACTCCCTATCTCACACATTCCCTCACCGCGTCCCTCCCTGCCTCCATCACTCCATCACTCACTCACTCCATCACTCACTCACTCACTCACTCACTCCATCACTCACTCGCTCACTCACTCACTCGCTCCCTCCCTCCCTCCCTCCCTCCCTCACTCACTCACTCACTCACTCACTCACTCACTCACTCACTCACTCACTCACTCACTCACTCACTCACTCACTCACTCACTTACTCACTCACTCACTCACTCACTCAATTTACGTCATTAATAATTGACTAATAAATGCAGTAATTCATTTCGCCCCGCTTGTCTGGCGGGGAAAAGTGCAATAAATTCTTTGTAAAATGTGATAGTTGCATCAAACAATGATTCAGGTGCAATCACGTGACGTAAATCCATCACGTGGTATAGAATTCCTACTAATTTGCATAGGTGCCTGAATGTAGACGGCACCATACCTTTATTGTATACGACCGATTTCTGATTGCTAAGTGAAAACCTGACTATGTGATTATTCGCGGAAGTGCCTCTTAATAGGTTATGTAATTAACTGCACCGTACGACACACATCAAAAGTCTGATTGTCTCCCCTATATGCACTGAGTCTCTTACCTCAGCTCAGTTGATATTAAAAATTATGATATGTTTCTATGTAAATATTTTAGGATTTCATACATTTTATTTGCATTTTTACCCCACACTGACAAATAAACCACTTGTAAATTCCTAAGATACATGCTGGGAACAAGTCGGTTAACTAGTCACATAAAACAAACAAACAAAAGTTTTTTTAGCGATTTAGCCAAACAATTTGTCCATTGTTCCAGCTATTCAGTACAAACATGTAATATTAACAAAAGTCCCTACCTACTAGTATAAAACCACAGCCTTACCTCAAACCAACATTTTTAAGAATGGCCTAATGTGAATTTTTCGTATATTTATTGTCATTTGGTTTTAACGCCGTATTTCAGCAATTTTTCAGTTATATATGGCGACAGTTCACCTGACCAGTTTTCCTGGACTGTATACTAACCAGTACTAAATTACCCCCTTCCTCAAGGAGCCGTCAACTTCAATTTTTGCCAAATTTTCATAGAAGGGTATGACCTGCCGTTACCGGCAAGATTTTAACCCGGATCTCTGTTAATCTCCGTTAATCCACTTCCACGTGTACAAAAATATCAATTATTTATTCGCAGTACGCGGATATTACATGACTTTATCATTGGTGTTTTGAACTACAATGTAAGAGTACACTTTCGTCAAATATTTCGTCATTATTCATACATAAAATTCAGAGCGTCTTATAACCTAGTAATAATTGTTTTGTCGCCCAAACTTTGTTGAAATTTGCATAAGAACATTCGATTCTCATAGAATATTTTGTTCTTTTATTTTTCTGACATAAGGTCAGATTAAATACATCACTTAGGTCATCCTTAAAAATTGTTCGTTTGCAGTTACAAAAATGTGCATACCTACCCATCCATTCGCTGTTTCCACGTTTTTACAGTCGTTTTTTTAGGGAATCGGTCTTTGACGTTACGGGACGGAGCACTGTAATTTAAAAATGTTCTGTCGGCCGCCCAACCGCATATTTTTTGTGGGATGTCAGCAGAAACAAGGTATGTATTTTTGGCTTATCCTCTTTGCCACACACGCTTTATGAAAGTCAGCGCATTTTATTGCAACAGATTGCGTGTTGTGATAATGAACATTGAAAATAAAGCATACTGAGCCCGTAATTTTGTATTTTATTCGTTTGAGAATTCTAAATAAATTAACGTTAAAAATCTATGTTTCGTGACATTATGCGCAAAATAATAACTTGTTTGTTTCACTGAAGTCTGAAATTTAATCTTTATGCATTTTTTTCTGAATTTTGAATTCAAGAGCAGTGTATCGTGCAGATATGCGTACGATTTATTGATTCCTAGAATGTTCGTAATGATATTAATTTTAACGTATTGTCTGACGTATCATTTAGGCAAATATGAAATGCCAATCTGTCATTATGAATTAGTTTAGCGCTATTAACCACGTAAGCTGTAAAATTTCTACAGAACATTAATGTTACCATTGTAGTTTGGTACAAACATGTACATAATATAATAAGTTCAAACAGCTGCCAAACGCAGACTTGATTATATTATACTTTCTGCTGGTTCTTGTTAACTAAAACCTGAGTGATATTCAACAAAATCGTCATCTCGGCCATCGATGATGTGCACATTTTTTTCGACACATATTACTGTATGGTAAGAGTGTGATCATGAAGAATTTATCATTTTATGTTCCGGGTTTCCAGCTGTTTATAAAGCGTTTTTTTTTTCAGTTATGTACCTGTGGACAGCTATCCTAACCAGAGTTCCTGGATTTTGTAAAAGCGCTAACCTTGTTTTCCGCCATTAACCGCCGACTTCTCTGTATGATGGGGTGTAGGCATTTAATTTCATCCACTCGTCACAGAGAAATGAAGTGTGTGAATCTTAAACTGAGTGTAAACAAAAATTGTCTTTTTGAATGTCATATATTGACTGTACTCGATTGTCTTACAAAATTTGTCAATAAATCAATATAAATGAATTGCAACGGCATTTAACATATTTATATATTTATTATTTTCAAAACAATTCAATAAATGTCAAATATAGTTGAAGGTACAATCATATGAGAAAGATAACAAAAATACATAAATCATATTCAATTAAAATAATTAATCAATTAATATTCAATTAAATAAAACGTTTTGTGATGTATATTTTTATAGAATTTATCACAAATTGGGCAAAATATGAAAATCAGCAATTAAAAATTATTTTTATATAAAAATTAATTAAGCGCACATAAGTATCATTTCAATTTTACGAAAACAATATGAAAAATGCGTCTAAGCTACTAAGAAAAGAAATACAAACAACAACAAAAAAATCTTGACGTTATCAACGCTAGACTGTTGTTATCAAATATTGAAACTTATTCCTATTTGCATCAAAAGATTTGAAAAGTCTGCTCGCGTTATCATGAAATCAAAGTACAGTAAAACCTTGGTATTAAGACAACTTTTGAGGCTAATTATCCAGTTAAAATATTGAGTAAATACTGAAAATTGTCTGATATTAAGTGGTTATTATAAAAAAAGGTGGTCTTTACATTGAACTACTTACTAAAGTTTTTCTGAGTTTTTTTTTGCCGACCTTAGATTTTTTCTGTGTTATGTATTTTTTCCTGGCTGATATTTTCACACCTAAAAACTAAAAATATATTTGAGGAAAATGTTTTACCGATCTAATGGGCCTATCATTTGGGGGAAGTTTAGCGGAAACTAATTTTTTGCCTAAGCTTAGCAAAATAAAATATGATGTATTGCTACTTGTATAAGTCACCATTTAAAACATGCATCGCTTTTTTAATTGAATTAATCAACTACAATAAAGCAATATATACCAACAAATAAACAAGTTACAAAAATGCACTCACAGATAAATATACATGTATGTAAAAATAGCAAAATAATTAGAGAGAAATTTATTAGAGCTTACAATAATCTACAGTGAAACATGTGAAAAGGGGTCACCCTTGGGAATGACAAAATGTGGTCTTTATTGACAGATCACCTATATTCGGATGTGAGTTTAATCTATTCTAAATAATCAGTGACGGTTTTCCAAAGAATGGCCTTTATTCCCAGGGTAGTCTACATTCGGAGGTGGCCTCAAACACAGGTTAGACTGTATTTTATTTGGTGTTTGATAAATGTTTCGCAAAGAGATATAGCATTAATTCACAATTAGTCCAATTTTTCATTTTATTGCCTTGAACGTAACTTTTTTCGACTTTTTGTCTTTGTTTCAGAGTAACATTAAAGCAAGGTAAATGTACATAAGATCAATTAACAAATTCTTAGAGAAAATGTTCAAATGTCGTACAAAATTTGCCATTACTATAAACCAATTTAAGTGAAAAAATACTTTTCATATAAAAAATCTATCTTCTTTTAATGAATATAAAATGTCTATACATCGGAATCATTCTTAGACTACAATAAAAAAAGAAAGGAAAACAAAATAGGACACGGTAGCTTAATGGACCTAAATGTTAAACAACTAACCCTACCATGAATTTCTAAGTCAAAGAGTACATCTTTTAACGTCTTCATTTCAAGGAGAACTTAAAGGAATAAAGCCTATCTATTTTAGTAAAACGTGTGTACAGAAAGAAAGTGATAATAGATAGGACATTAGTTACGAAAATATGGAGGCTATTCGTTGCCAAAAATCCAGCCTTGGAAACTTGACAATTTATACTTTGGTTCTACTAAATAGATATGTAATTTTGCGTTTTGATTATCTCGATTTAATAAGTACTATTTTTTTCTTCTAACATGTAAGCTGGCATTATGCAGCTAAGATAAATTTAAAAAATCGCAAACTCAAATTTGCCACATGTACAAAATGTAAACGATAGGACGTTCTGAAAGCGTTCTGTTCTGCCGGCGTACACACAAACAATGAATATCCCGCATGTCAGGATGAACACTTGGTAATGCCACTCAGATAAAACCAGTAAACGTTTTATTATTTAACAAAATGCATTTTTTCAAATACGTGATTACATTGTTACATCGGCAAACTCGATCCAAAAAAAATGTATCTCTGAAGTTTACAAAAAAAGAAATACAAATGTATTTTGTTCGAAAACAAATTGTTCAACTTAGATCAGCAAGGTTGGATTTTTGACAACGAATAGCATCCATACGAAAACAATGGCATGATGACGTAATTAAAGGTGATGCATGCTGGATTCAAGTATAAATAACATGGGATCAAATCAGAATTATTTCAAAATAAAAAATATGAGGCATAACAATGAATGTTAACAATAATAGAAAAAGCAGAAGATGGCAGAAAATTCAAACAGTTGATATAGAACTAATTGACAGCAATCAAAACAGATATTATGACGTCATGTACGCGCATGCGCCAATCGATATCAATGGAATTGTTACGACGGAATGGATTGGACAGATTATCACTCGGGCACACCCGGTAAATTACGTACATACACTCGGGCACGCCCGGTAAATTACGTACACACATTCGCTAAATTACGTTCACACACTCACACAAACCCGCCACAAAATCTAACACACACACATACACACACTTACACCACATATAGCAATATAACACAATTTGAACACATCGCTATAACATTCATTCTTATTGGACGTTGGCAAGGACAGAAATTTAGTAATTCTCAACAGTAAAGAAAAAAACGCAATACATTAAAATCAACTATTACACCAGACGATAACACTATAACGTGATATCTGTATACACAGCTTCCGTCATAACATAGGGTACCGTCATAGTAGTTAACATGGGCCACTAAGGGACAGAAATACATAGCTTACCTTTAGTTTAGCAGTTGGTCTAAATTCAAAGGTTTATACAGTCTATTCAATCATTAAATGGAAGCTAAAAGGTAACCATTGTTCAAATGGTGGCCTTAATTTACAGGTGACCGTTAACTCAAGTTTGATTATAATTTTATTGATATCAGTGCCTAGATTTCACAGTCTGAGGGTAAAACACCGACCAATTATAATATCACCATCTTACTAACTCGGCTATGAGGCAATCTAGCAATGCTACACATATTATAAGTAGTAGTAATATTTCTAAATCAGCATATTTTCCTTATAATCTGAAATTAACTACCATATTTCTGGTATTGCAGGTCATTATCTATTGATATTTCATTGATATAAGCAGCCAATTTAACCTAATTAGTAAGCCTCTTTCATGTTCTTTGTGCATGTATTGCCATCGTCCACTCACACCTAGTAAGTAGATTTTAAGCTATACTGTTTGCAACTAGAACCTCAACATAATTGTCTCCCATTATATGATTTAAAAGGGAGGGAATCGTGCTCAGGAGTAAGCCACATGCAACTTAGTCAAACTAATCTATGGTGTAGAACAGGTAGTTTTCAATATAAATTCTGCAGTAAAAGCATCAGAACACGCAAGCCTCGATTGGACAGTGCACCCAAAAATACTGTGACGTCATATACTTGACGTCAAGTGCATGACGTCATCCATGTGACGTAAATCTAGGTACTGATATACGACGCTGCATCCGAGTTATGTTTACACTGTTTCAGCCCGGGATTCCACTATAAATGATAATTATTTTCATTCCAAGAATAAATTAAGCCACATTTAAGAACACTGTTTGTTGTGACTTGATCTCAGTAGATGTATATGATATAGAAAGGAATGGTACTTATATAGCGGGATTCGTTCTAGGCTTTTATTCCTAATGTAAAATTAATGTTACTATTGCCATATTTTAACAGCTCATCCTTCTATCTTTTTGTTGAGCTTTATTGAGATGGACAGAAATTTCAAACAAATATCTTTTGTCAGTGGCCTTATAATTATTTGAGTAGATCTTTATTTGTACGTTCAGCAGTCTGTATGGATCTATCTTATCGATTATTTCCTAATATGTACATATGGTACGTCTTGTGTTACACACAATATGTTCTTGGACATTTTTTTCTATCTACTATAGGTAATATCTACTTCTTAATTCCATCTATGTCGCTATCGTCTACAGTATAATGCTATCGATATTGAAGGCTCAGACACAGCCGTCTGTTTAATATGGTACTAATGCGCAATTGATCATAAATATTTGATCAGATATTTGTTTCGCGGGTCTATACTAACACAGACAATACTGTTAATTTTCTCAATCTATAAGATCCGTCTGAAGGCGTTGATTTCCTGGCGTGGCTCTTGGTTTTTTCCGGAACAGTCCAATCAAATGTCAACCTTTGAGCTCGCTACGTATATATCACGTGATCAGTCTACTACAGTAAGAATGACGTCCCTTGAATATCATTTCCTCAGAAACGCCTCAAATAAATTCACATGGGATTTGATACAGACCTAAGTACAAATAAGTATTTACATAAATAACTGAACAAATTCAGACGGACGCTCGTTTTTTGTTTAAATAGGGACTGTTAGAGGTATTTTCATCGATAAATGAATACTCCTTAACATGAGATACATTATTCATTGGCAAAAGATGACTGATTCTCGTTGGTGACCTTGTGACCTTGTATCTATGTTTGTCTTTTGAGCGTATGTTATAACAGGAGCATGAGCAAACAGACACGTGATCATTAAACTCCGGATTTTCTTGTGCCTGAGATACCACAGTTCCATTTCCGGTAATGACGTCACCATCCAGTCTTACTGCCGTCTGAGCGGCAACAGCAGCTTCAAGTTCATCTCTTCGTTCATCTTCGGTATTCATCGTTAAAAACCGTAAAACAAGCAGATTCATGGCAGCAGATATCACCGTGAGGCCGAATAAAATGAATATTAAACTAAATGCTACATAATGTGGTTGCTTTTGTAAAGCGTTGTGTTTTTGTAACGCAACCAGATCACCGAAACCTATTGTTGTTAGAGTTATAAAACAGTAATACAGTGAATCAATATATGTCCACTGCTCAAAATGAACGAAGGCCGCCGCACCTGTAGTTAACACAATTCCACTTAAGTTCATTGTTACTATAATTAAATTTGTCTGGCTCACTTCCGCCTTTTTCATTCGTAAGCATTTTTTTCCTTGTTTCATTAAGAATGTCACAAAGGTATTCAATCGCTCGCCTACACTTTGGAACATCACTATACATAAAGGTATCCCGATTAAGGCGTACCCCATGCAGAATATCTTCCCACCATTTGTCTGTGGTGTACTGTGGCCATAACCTGAAAATATACAATAAACAGATAAGAAAAAAACAACCTATACAAAAAATTACACCCTCCCCGAAATAGAACCAGACCCAAAACCCATCAACACAAACCCCACCCAACATACAGGAACGTACAAATTTGGGGGTGGGGCAAAACGCAATCTCCCCGAGGACACGACCTTAGAACCTTCTTCAGCAATGACGAAAAAACATTTATGTATCAATTCATTACAAAAAAATAGAATTAGATATTTAAATTATAAATATACTAATAAATAAATGAATATATTTTTGTACTTTAAGACTTCAATATTCATACACTTTTGGTACCTTTGGCTTTAATATTGTTTTAGTATCATTATCAAGTAATAGAGAGTAGATATTGAAATATAAAGATCAATGTATGCTTGTTACATTGTCGTTTTACAGTATTTGTTGTAGAAAATTGACACCATTTTATTCCTTATTGATATATCCCAAAACTCATTCCTGTGAATTACTTGAGTGAAAACTTATAACTGTTCATTTATCTTGTTGAAAAATAAACTTGTACATTATACATATCATTGATCGTTCTGTCAAACTTTAGTCAAATTGCTACCCAGACACCGAGTTAACTCGCTGATGTAACAAGTTGTTAGTTCTATTAAACATGTGATGTACACTTTCTGTACTTAAAGTCGAGCTTTTTTTATTGTTTACAGTACAAAACGTTAAAGTTTTCTCATGAGAGAAAAATGTAGTTCATTGGTAGTTTGAGATAAAATAAGCCAATATTATGAGAATTTTTAGTGTTGAAATCGTGTTTCATTAGATCGATTGTCAAACTATTTTTTTAAAAACACAAACACACACAACAAATGACACATTCAGTTTCTTATAATAAGTGCACGTAAAACGATATAGTATATCAACGTTTTTCATTCTCAGAACGTCAAAACAGTCAATAAGGACCACCTATTGCGAAGTAAAATGTGATCTTTATTATGCGGTTAAGATTTATAAACTGCAAATGTTTGATTTGAAAATACAGCAAATGGACTTTGCGGCCATCTTAAGCGCATGTTTGTTAATCCATGCATTCGTTTTGATATTGTGCAGCTATATTATTGCTCCATCCGACCAAAGGTTTTTAAATTTAAATTCTGTAGAACCATTTTTTTGCTCTTCACAAATCCGTTTAATAATGCCTCCCATTGTTCCAGAGAGGATTAATAAGCATAACTTGGTGGGTTGTGATTTTCATGTTAAGATTTCCAGCGATCTAACGTCCCCTCAAGTCATTTTCAGCTTTCAAAACTTGAATATTTAATCAATTCCCAAGACAGTCGCATTTAGGCTTTGCAGAAATATTCCAAGAATATTTTTTAAAAAAAAAAAAAACTGTTGTTAGATATTGTCTGGTCTTTTGGGTATTAATAATATTAATACAGTAAAACTCCAATATCAAGATCACCTTTGAGGACAAGGAAAAGAGTCAAGATAATGACGAGGTTTCAGTGAGAAATATAGATTGAATATTGTCACGCAGACAGTAATCGTAATAACGCAGTGGTTTTAATATCAGAGTCGTCACTGAGGTGGGGTTTTACTGTACTTGTCACGACCATCGCTGATTGGCTGAAAAAAGAACAACCAATTGTCTTCATTCGTGTCATGTAGAGAATCTTTCCAATAAAGAACTATCACCGGTACGCTTGTACTAAAGCCAGCCACTCGTGTAGACAAAAATTGGTAAAATTCACAACAATGTCATTTGCACGCACAAAGATAAAATTGCTGCCATGAGACAATGGTGTACGAAAGTGTCTGACAAATAAATTCTAGAATAATCAGTGTAGTTTTGTGCGAGCTTAGCTAAACAACAATATTTCTCAGTCTAAAAAAATGTTTAAAAATACTAATTTTATTACATCAAATGTGTTACCTACAACAAAAAAGCTATACTGCTTGTGTAATCACAGAATATTCGTACTCAAGTACAACTATAACCCTTAGGTAATCTTCATTTTATTGTTAAAGTATATGACTGCAAAAGTGCCATAAATTGTGAATGATGTGCTAACAAACAGGAGCATAGTTATAAATGTTTTATACAAATTACTGCAACATCTCATTCAGCAACATTCGGACTACCTTATTTTAACAAGCCGCGAACATGATCCAGTGGTCAGTGCGCTGGACTTGTAACACGGAGATCCGGGTTTGAATCCTGGTTGCGGCAGGTCATACCTTTCTAGAAAAATTTGACAAAAATGTCGATTTTCCCTACATATGTAAAGAAGTTTCTGGTTCCTTGTGGAAGGGTCAGTTTGTACTGGTTAGTATATAGTCCAAGAAAACTGTTTTGGTGAACCGGCCGCCGAATATGACTTAAAAATCGTTGAAAAACGGCATTAAACCCAGTGACAATGTCATTTTAACGACCGATCATTTTAAGGCCGTTAATTTATTACTAGTAACTTGAAAAATGAAACAGTATTTATAAAGAATTTTGTACTGAGACGATGTAAAAACGAACATGCTTAGTAAGGAGAAATCTTAAGCGCCAGTAATACAGGGTAGTTATACTATAAATACGCATCCGGCGCCCCTTCTTCCACAAATAAGTTGTTTAAATGTTAAGCTGGTCCCCGTTTCATGGTGCAGTGCACACAACCGGAGCCAAAGGGAACCAGTTTATATAAAAGTATATCAGGAGTTGTGTCCCCTGGATTTGTCCTTCATCAGACCTTACCGTATTTCATACTGTCTAAACAGCGCTCTACAAGCATCCGTTTGATTAAAGATAATAAATGCATTTTCATAAAAGCAATGAACAATTATGCTAAGGTCGAGTGAAATTACATAACGCCTTGAAAACTCCATAAACAGTTTGAATAATAAGACCACATTGAACAAATTTCTGTTTGAATGCTTCGTTATTACACTGAAACACGAAAATGTCAAAGTTAAAACGATTACTGATTTTTACTTTAATGTCAATGGAGATAGTATTTCAATTTTCTTCTTCTTGTTGATGGTGTATGTAAAACACCTGTGATTTTTACTTTTCTATCGTTTTTATTTATTTCGTTATGAATTCGGTATGACACTTAAGAAAACACTTTAAGTTGGGCCCATGAAATCAGTTTATCTCCCGTATCCCTGCTGCAAACCGTTCTAAGGCGGACTGTGTACAGTTCGGCCTCCATTTTTTTTGTATGTTTCTATGTGTTGGGTGGGTTTAGAGTGGGTAGGGTATGGGGAGTGGTGGTATTTTGGTGTAGGTGAGATTTTTTGCATGCGTTTTTTTCTACGAATCCTTTCTGATTTTCATATAGATGAAACGTTGCAATAAGTCATTCTAAGATCACAGAAAAAAATGTAATCATATGATTAAGAAATAATGCTTATGTCTGATAGGAAACCTGCTGAATACAGCCGATATTACTATATCACATATAGAAGTAGACGATTCAGTACATGTGTTTTCATTTCATTCAGTGTAAATATTTTAGAAAGAGCACTCTCACGTGTACAAGTAATGTCAGTAGGTAACCCATGTCATGTGACCTGATGATAGTACCACGTGACCTGATGATAGTACCACGTGACCTGATGAGCGTCTGAGAATACCTCGTGACTAAGAGAGTGTACCACGTGATTTGATAAGCGCCTTACAGTACTGTACTTCATAATCAGACAAACGTCATAATGTACCTCGTGACCAGATTAGCGTACCACGTGACCCAAAAAGTGTAAATGATACTAAATAGGTATCATTACCTTGATTTATTAGGCCGTTATCAAACGGAGTCCAGACGTTTCAAGACAATAATTACCCTCATGGCCGTTAAAGAAATTAAAACCATCTGTACTCTAGTCATCATAATACAGAAATGTTTCTATAATTAGCGCACATACCAGCAATAACGCAATCCCTTCGCTAACCTGTTATAATTGAATTCTACTAATCATGTTTCTGTATATTATACGTATTAATAAAATGTTGGGAATAATCAACATATTTACATTCTTGGGAAACCTTCCTGGCTACATCTGTTAGCTTGAACGATGTACTCCACTGAATTTGGCTTCAGAGAGCACGTGAAAACAAGCTTGTGTTTGGGTTATTTAGGGCGTGTTCTTTGTCAGGTCTATGAAAGTCACATGCAGTAAAACCACATTACCTTTATTTTTGATGAATTTTTCAAATTCTTTGTGTTCTTTAGTTTTGTGTGACATTGTCACTGGGTTTAACGCTGTTATTCAACAATTTTCTTCAGTTACAGAGGCCAGTTCACCTAACCAGTTTTCCTGGACTGCATACTGACCAGTACTAACTTACCCTTCCACAAGGAATTAGCAACTTCTCAACATATGGAGGAAAAATTTTGTCAAATTTTCATAGACGGGTATGGCCTGTAGAGACGGGCATTTGAACCCGGATCTCCGTGTTACAGGTCTATCACACTAACCACTGGATCCCGGTCGCGGCCCTAAAATTCTCTACCTTGGTTACAATATACTGTATTCATGGAGATACATATCAACATGCTTCGATTATTAGATACTTCTTTTATTGTAAGTACGGTAATTTTGTATAAAAAATAGAAAGCGGGAATAAATGGAATAGGTATATTATTTGAACTATCCTTTCAAGAAATCTATGCCGCATAAATGTAAATCCATTCCGCTGTTTTCGACTGACAAAATCCCCGCATTAAGTCATAAATCTTTTAGATTCCAATTTTACTAAAAGTGCGCGCTCAGAGGATTATGTTTTAAGTACATTTTACTGTCTAGTAGAAATATTGATGTATAACGTTATCGTGAATGTCGAAGTATTTTTCTTGCAGACGTGAAAACAAAGAAAAATACCATGAGGACCAATCATTAGACAGTCCACATTCTTAGCTTCGGTAAGCGTACAGAACAACTATAAGGCAGTTGACCAATTGTTTTTTTTAAAATTACGACGATAGAGATCGTAATTTACGACCCGCTATGGCGGAGAATGGTCGAAGGGTATTGATGTATGTTGGACATATCTATATCAGGGGTCTTGTGTGATCGTAAATATATGAATATACGATCGTAATTTATGTAACAAAGTAGTAGAAGAAAGCTGTAAATCGTGAGAACTATGGTAACGAGCGGTAAGGAATGAAATCAGACATTTCTACAGTTCCAGACACAATTCACGAATGATTTGTTGTTTCCATCAATAACCTTGATGTCATTTCTAGGAGACAAATGGATTTCACGAGATTCCCTGTAGTCTAAGCCACTGTTCTCTCAATGGTAAATTAACTGTATATTTAATTCCATATACGGAAATATACCACCGGAAGTAATTTCAGCCTCGTTTTGTTCAGCATTATATTTTAAATGTTGTTGGCCTGATTTTATTTTGAAATTGCTTGCGACATGCATCGGGTTCAATCGACCCCATTTAACTTGGTCACCGCTTTATAGCAGTGTTCATTGTCTAAATCAATGTATCAAACGATTACTGCTGACTTTCAAAGCGTTTATTTATTAAAGCCTTTGTGTTTTGTTTTCGTTGCCATGACTACCATTTCATATTGCCAAGGAACTGATGCGACATTTTTGAAGACTTTGAGACATCGCTAGAGTCGTAGAAATGTCATGAATGTTTTTGGTCCCCTAGGTTATTTTGTTTTACGTTGATAACGGAAAATATTTAGATAATATAATTGTTGAAACACTCGCTAACACTGAATGTTTTTTATTCCCAAAAGACACTGTTTGCATAACACGATATTCCGTGTTCAAACGCCGAACACAAAACACACAAACAGTAGGAGATCATCATGTAATTACAGATATATGCCGCATTAATCACAAGCACTAGGCGTTGTTATACTAGTTTTAGAACACTGTGTTCAATAAAATTTATAACACCCGCCATAAAAAAACTACAAATAATGTCAAAGTGGCGTTTATTGTAACAACAAATGATAGAGATATGCGGTAATTACATACATTATGTTAATAAAATAGCATTCAATAACACTAATTGTATGCCATTACTTTGAAAGCCTCTATAGAAGCCAAGTTCCTTACTCCGGTCTTAGATACATACCAAAGTTTATATCTACACCAATTTACATTAATGAGAATGTTTCGGTGTGAGGCATCGTTTTTTACATGATATGCTAGTATGCCCATACCACGTGACTTTTTGGTTAAACGGCAAACAAGGTTTATCAACAAATTCCATTTTTCTTGCGTATTACCAAAAAATGACCCCATAGTGACGTGGAATGCCCACTCTGAATACACTCTATTCATAAAGACTACGATGAACGAATCGTCCTGAGACATTTTCGTACTGTTTTGGACGTTAGAAACTTTAGTCAGCGCCAAAAATAGGGTCGATCGGGTAACCACAAACACAATTTTGCCTTGTTCTCGTGTCAAGCTGAGCAAACGATTTTATAACTA
Source organism: Lutraria rhynchaena (assembly GCA_008271625.1). NCBI lineage: Eukaryota > Metazoa > Mollusca > Bivalvia > Venerida > Mactridae > Lutraria > Lutraria rhynchaena. Next base: position 270,142 of record VIBL01000367.1, read on the forward strand.
TTTGCCATAAATTAATGTAAAAAATTACGCTAATAAATTTATGACATTATGCTGACTAACTGTAGTAAACGTTACAAACATGATCGATGACAATATTGCACAAATAGATTATTAACGTTACGCCATAACAAAATGACTTTACACAATATTTTTCATGCAATTTATTTTGTTTATTATCCCGATGGTGTGAGGTAGAATTTTAGGGAAGGAGGGATTTTGTCTGTTATTTTTCTAGACATCATTTTCTTTTCTGTAGCTATTTCAATAGTTGGATAACAGCGTAGGACAAATTTATGTTTTAAATTCCATGAAACAAAAGTACACCACAAAATGTGTTGAATTAAAAAAACGTCGCTCATAGTTCTAGAAATACAGGGCGTGACGTGACAGCTTTTGCTATATATAACTGTAGGAACTTGTCATTTTTAGGTAAATTGTCGAAACTGATGCACGTTCGTGACGTCATTTATGACGTCATAAAAACTAATGTCAAGGAGTCCTACGATCATGAAACCTTGCATAATTAGTTAAATTGAAGTCATTATGTTTATTGAATCTTTACAGGAAGGTAAATTTTATACAATTGATGACTCAGTATTTGTACAGAATATACATTCCTAATTACTGTGGCTGGAAATGCATCGAGACGCATAAAATTTATGAATCTTTTAACATTTGAGTACACAATTCTAGTTCGTTCAGTAATGACAACTAATTACACCAATAACGCACTTGGCAAGCAACCACTGAAGCAGCCTTGTTTTATACCGACCCCCTGCCAGTAAACGCCAAATCTATTATCGAAACACACGTTCATGTTATTCGCACGCTACTCCGTGCATACCACATTAAATGTAAATCTGATTGATTTAAGAGCACATAATAACGTGAATCACAGAACTCACGAGACAATACTTCATAAAATGACATAAATTCGACAGGATTGTAAAAAAACTCGATTCCGACAAAATTAACATTTTGCGTCAATAAATATGACATGGTTTTCTGAATTACCGCTGCTTTTTAAACGTAAAGAAGTAAGTTGTACTAATCTCATGCGTACAGTACTGAAAGATCATTACGTCTATCGTTATAAAAGACAGAAGCAATCAGTATAAAATTAACTTGTGGTTAGTAGCTGAACATTAGTACTCTAAGTGGGCAACATTTACATTACATTACATTACATTACATTACCCACAATCCGCAGGTCTACTAAGTATATATATATCTGTCTCAAACTTCGTGCGGTACTTATCATACAATATTATATTTCCATAAAAACATAGCTTCCAGGATCCAATTCAAAGCTGCACGAATCATGATGGCTACCCTGGGGGGTTAGCAATATATGACTCGTGCATTCTTACAACTTTATACTAATGATAAACCATGTTATATACAGCAACACGGTAAAATGCTGATACGACATGTTATTTTACTGAAATGAATGATGATCTGGTTTAATAACGAGAACATAATTATATGTACTCGTGTTTAACAATAAAATTAAATAAAATCATTCAAATCAAAATATTGACAAAAACTGAGTGAAAATAAATGGATAAAGAAACAATGGGAATAACTGAACAAAGAGACAAAGCCTAGAGGCGAAAGAAAACCCGACAAAGATCAAGGTCTATAATGGTTAAATATGCCCCGTGTCTGTAGGCGGGAACCCTTCAAATCCGAAAACCACTCCGGTCCACATGCACATAGTAGCTCTTTCTGGATTTTAGTATCTTTATAAGGCTGATAAGTTGAAATATTTATTTGACTGTGGGCCATAACACAGAAAGCCCAAATTTCTAATCCGGAGCCCTCTCCAATTCAAACAAATTATTTCGTCCGTAAAGCAGGGATTTCACTGCACAAGTAATTACTGGTATACTCGAAATTTATTGTTATAAAATGGTATAGTGTATTAATGTTACATTCAGCATGTTTTACTTTTTATTATTTATCTATTAACATTATTATTTATGTAGAAACGATCCACTTCGTAAGGTGCTTTAAAATATATAAAACACCCTTTAAACTGACATACAACCTAAGTGGCACTCTTGTTTCCCCCATCCTACAATTTGTTCAACACAATAAGACATTTACCTTCGCGGGTAGTAAATCTTTATACAAAATACTTGGCTATCTTTTCTGAAAGAATACGTTTTTTCGCGATCTATATAAATTATAGTCTACGAAATACGTTTTACACCTAAATTCGTGAATTCTAAATGATATATCAACGATAAATAATGTAAAGAAATATCATTAAAATGTTTGAAAAATGTAGACGATTTTAACTCTGATGTTGACCTCTGAAAATGTCGAATTTAATACTTTAACAGGTGGTCTTAAATTAAGGCTTTACTGCATTTGAACAGTCGAGTGGTTGTAACACACATGTAAATTTTGTTTTAGTGATCAATCGCGAAAATGGGCGATTTTGGCCTTGAGGGTCATTTACGCCTATTGAAACCAATGCTATTGGTTTATTTACCCTAATAATAGTCGTTCTGAACCATTTTAATAAGATTTGGAGACAAATTGAGATTCAATTAATTTAAATAAACAAATGGCAACACATCAGAATATAACGTATGCATAAAAGTGTGTGTGTTTATGCAATAACCAGATACAATGCGGTTGCCTGAATGCATGTGCCTGTAAATAATTGATTAAAATGTAAATGAAGATAAAACATCACAAATTTTGCCTTTGAAAATGTTCTAAATATAGTAACAGAACCTTTGACAAAAATAGCGTCAGTAAAGGCACTTTTCATCAGTGAGTTTTATGTTTACAGCATTCTTAATCAATTTAAAGCAACAATATATTTCGGCTTAAACCTTTGCCCGAACATGTTCCAACAGATGATCGTTTAATGTAACAACAATCGATAACGTCGTAGAAAGACAGCGCATGCGCAGACGTTGTTATTGGCATCTTGGATCGGCGATCAAATTAAGATTTAATCCACCTCATTTCTGAATAACAAAAGAACGACCCCATTTTGGCTTAGATTTGATCACATTCTTTCTCTTTATCAATTCCAGACAAAATCAGATTTTCTGGAAACTGTTTTGTAGTATAATGCGCTGCAAGATTGTATTATGTCTCAATGACGTCATTTAGAAGGTTAAATCACGTGATAAAATGCCGCCAAGATCATTGGATGATTGAAATTAATAAGATTGGCTACTTTGTATTAAAAGCATTATTTTCAAACAAATGCATATAATGCACGCGATTTAATTACCATGGCATTGGACGCATAAAAATCTTTCTAATAAATCCGCAGGTCTTGGATGTATAATGTATTTGGAAGCGGCAGATCTTGTTAAAAGCAAGTGACGCATTCGTAACGCTCAAAGTTGATGCATTGTAGATGTGTGGCTGAGTTTATCATTTTGTCTTCAGCCTACCATCTTCACTTTCTTTCCAGTTTATTAAGACAAATTCTCCAGTCGATGTGTGAGGTTGGAACGTTTCTGCGTGTGTTTGTAAGTACTACATTGTATATACAGTGCAACCTCTCCGGAGAAGCCCTCTCTTGGGCAACAATCTCCCACAACAGCATGATTTTTCCCCACTGTACGATTTAACTGTTATTTTAACCTCTCTACAACAATAACCTCTCAACAACAACATAATTTTGATTCTCCTAAGGGAGGTTGCTTTGGGGAGGTTGCACTGTGCATACAAGTTGCTTACAAATCCTTGGGCGCTAATACGGTCATTGGGCTGTCATACACATGTACAATACGATCCATAAGAAATGTTCAAGCCCCTGATAAAATCATTAATTACAGATTGTACATTTTAAGCATGATAAAAAGGAATAAAACTTTTAACAGAAGTACTCCAAAGTCACGTATGAAAAGATACAATGATTTATTTGAACTACGAGACAAGCATAAAGATTAAGACGGGATCTGGAAGTATTTCACCGTCTTTAGATGTCACAATTATTCTAAGCACTCTGAAGATTGCACGGACAATGACTACAAACTAATCCGATCAGAGAACATTATCATCAGCATATTATGCTTTTGGTTCAGTGGAGACGCCACAGGAACCTGGCATATCAGGTGTCAGTGAGCATGCCTGGTTCCCATATGCCTTTTTCTTCTATAGCACATATTGTCTGTTAATTACATTATAACGGGAACCAGCAATATGTGCATACAAGCATACTAACAAATATCACATATATACGTGAATCACAATGTCTGAAACCAGTCTATACAGTGTGAAGTTTTATGTAACAACACGGAACCAGGTGGCGTCTTAGGGATGACTGAACCAAACGAGAGAAAATGTTAAGGAATTTACGGAAGAAAGAATAATGAGTTGTTAGTTTTAAAAAAGGCGCAAATAATCTGCTCTTACACAGACGAGCCGAAGAACTTGTTGATCATATTTAAAGATACCAGCAAGATAAAAACAACTAGCGAAACCTGATATGACTGTCTGTCCGTCCGTCCGTCCGTCTATCTGTCTGTTTGTCTGTCCGTCAATCTGTCTGTCTGTTTGTCCGTCAATCTGTCTGTTTGTCTGTCCGTCAATCTGTCTGTTTGTCTGTCCGTCAATATGTCTGTCTGTCTGTCCGTCCATCTGTCTGTCACAGCCTCATTGGAATTCATCCGTCGAGTCTATTTTCATTTCGATTAAATTTCAAATACTGTGAATGTGTATTAGCGATTTTTGAAATGTAAGCGAAGCAAACATTGGTAGTTATCAGATAATAGTTTAGGACTATATACATACTGTCAAGACAGTGTGGATTCCTTAAAACTAGTTGTTTCATGTTTAATACACACAAAAACATTTTATCAAGATCTTCAAACATAGAACATTTCAATGCTTCTCTATCCCAAAGGTAAAAAAACAAGTTTGACTGTTACTTGGATGCAAACATTGATGGGATGTCAGTTATATACCACTGTTTTCATGGCATCTAAATTCGAGTCCAGTTTTCACTATTTTGTAATTAACACACATGCACAAAAACATGTACAGTGCAACCCCGTGCAACCTCTCCAAAGCGACAATCTTTAGGAGAGGCAAAATTATGTTGCTGTTGAGAAGTTGTTGCTCTAGAGAGGTTAAATTAATAGTTTAATTGTATAGTGGGGAAAATCATGCTGTTGTGGAAAGGACGTTGTTGCTCAAGAGAGGACCGCTCAAGAAATGTTGCACTGTATATATATATATATATATATATATATACGTGCATTGTGTACACAATTCAGTCGACGTAGAAAGCAGAACTATGAAAAATGTCTCTCGAAAGGAGAAATACTTCTTGTTTAAATTACAACCGTAGGATTTCAATTTCCGTCCATACATCTCGTTATTACAGACTGTCTACGAATTTTCTCCTTCAACACCGGAGTGAGAGGAAAACATTCCATCTTACATTCTTTGACACGATAAATTTGCAAATCAAATACAGCTTCACCAAAAAGACAAAACAGTATACAAGAATCGTTCTAATACGACCTCTCCATCTGAAAACTACTGATCACTATAAAATTTTGTTTAAACGTAAAAAGACTCAAAGTAACACAACGTAACACAATGTAACATAACACAACGCAATATAATGTAACAAAACGCAATATAATGTAACACAACGCAATATAATTTAACACAACGCAGTACGATGTAACAAAACGCAGTGCAATGTAGCGCAACGTAATACAATGTAACGCAAACCAACAAACAACATGTTTTAGTCCGTATGAACAGTTTCTGTTATGGATTACAGAAAACGCATTTTACGTGCATAGATACCATGAAACAGAAATATAAAATGGTTCTTTAGCTTTTAAGAACGAAACTTCAGGAAGTAATTTCCGATAAAAGTAAATGGATTTGTGATTTTCCAGGGTACGTTTTATGTCGCTGGAACTATGTAATAGGCATTAAGACGGTAGGCGATGTTCACTTGCAGCTGAATTTTATCGAAAATGAACAAAAAACTCCAGATTTTAAAAGCCAAAAAATATTTTGGTTACAAATAATGTTTTTCTTTAATTATGGCCAAGTCACTCAGATCGGCCTAAAGTCAGATTTAGAAAACTAGTTGTAGAAATGTCCTCACCGTTAGAATCAGGCGTCTCTTTGATCCAGATCATCTAGGGCATGTGTGCTATCAAGCGTCTAATGACATTTGATCTTAGGACATAGAGAAATCAGTCAAGCAGAAGTTCTTGTTGAGGCAATGACTGTAGATATTGACCAGTTTAGCTGATGAAATTGGGGGGGGGGTACATAAGAAACTAAAAGCCAAAGACAAACTTTAAGATACTCTGCTTAGTTCTTTCTGCCTCGTTCTGTGAAGTAATGTGATAACTAGCAGATGTACCAGACAAAAATTATTCAAACCCAGAACCGCGAAAAGAAGTGTTTTCTTAAATACAAGAGGCAGGCCTATCACTTGAAAGCAAAAACTATAGACATGAAATTATGTCTTTTTCCCTCTTAAGTAAACTCAGCATTATCACATGAATGCTTTCTATTTCAGTAACAGCTCTTCACGATTTGGGTTTGGAGTATCCAGTAACACTCATTCAGAACTTTTGATGGCTTTAATGATGGCCTAACCCTTTACCTCATAAGCCTATTTTGGCCTCTTCTGAATTCAAAATAATAAACAAACCATCAATTTATTTAAGAAAATTTTGTTATTTCTCTATGACAGAGTGGAAACAGCGTGGCAAAAGAAGCCATAACTCATTGCAAACAATGGCTTATTTTGCCACAATGTTTTCAAAAGTCTTCTGCTTCAAATGCGGGGAAACGCAGTATTATGAGACAAAGGGTCAAATAGTTTCATCCGCCAAGTCGAGAATTTTTAATTTACATATTTAGTCATTTTCCAAACGACTTTGATATCAATCACAAATAGGTATCTACCCGCAAAAAGCAATTTACAAATGGATCAGTATGACTCAGTAATGTTTAACCTTTCATCACACAGTGTTTTAAATCATTGTCATTCCAGCGGTTACCAGAAAATTCCATTAGCAAAAACAACAATTGGGAAACCTTAAAATCCAAACAGTGAACGCTGACAACAACACAGAACATCCAGCATAATCTAATTCACGATGTTCATTGTCCTGTCTCCCATGCGTTGTCGATTAAGAGTTCCGTATCACATATTTGCAATGCAAATTCTGAATTTCTCAGGGAATTGAGGTCACGTACGAGAATAACTTATTTGATATCAGATGGCACAAGGCAGACAAGAATGCAGTTTAAACAATTTTAAATTCAATCTAACACGACTGCCTCTAACTCTAACCTTGTTTGTTATACATTATTCCCCCATTGAAATACCATGAACTGTTTCCACAGCGCTGATGCATCATGGACCTGGTATTTCTCCCATCATCAGCAAGACCGTTTGTTTATCTAAATGTTGATGTTTACAATTTTGCATCAATTCTAACAATTCACTCACAGACACGTTAAAGCAGTGATTCCAATATCAAATAAAGAATATATTTAACTGTAAGACAAGCATTTATGGATTTATAAACAGGAATTTGGGGTGTTATAACAATGGTGCAACATTTTGTGCTGCTCTGTAATCACAGCTGTGTAAGATGTTTTATTGTTATGTAGCTGGGTGTTACTGTTCCGTATGAAGTTGTTACTTATCACGTGTTTGAAATTCTGCGTCGAGAATCACGTGACTCGGAAACGAAAACCTGACGGAAAAAATGAGTGAGGTGGACAGCCTCATGCAGCCTATCAAAATTATGTCAAATCATAAACAAAGGATACTCATATGATTATGAAATATATTAATTAAGAGGTGGAATCGACTGATTTTTCGCCATGTTTCTTTTCTACAATCATTCTAAACGTTATTGAAAAACAAAGGGCAACCTTAACCCGGTTCATTTGTCACAACTTTTTGTTTCACTAATGTTACATTGACTGGCAACTAATTAAGTTTAGAACTAAAAAAAGGGGCCAATATTCGCAAACCGTAACCCTCGAAGTGTTAGGGATCACACAACAGACCCCTAAACAGAAAAACAAGAAACCCCGAATTTAAAACCTTGAACATTCATGGTAGCATAATAAGTGTGTCTTACAAGCAATAACAAGAAGCGCTCGTCTAGATTCTGAGACATTGAGTGATTAATGAATATAAACATGATAGTAAATCCATCTGACTGTCTTTTAAATTGAATAAATTGGCGTAAATTAAGTCAAACAAACTGCAATAAATTCGTGTTATAAAGAAAAGTATTGGATTTTTTACTGACTTTGTGTATAAATTGGTTGGTTTTGTGTTTTTACACGCAAGTTAACTATCAAAGTAAATGTAATTAGGAAACGAAGAAGAAAGCCGGTGTTGAGGGATAGTGCGCGAAGTAGATTAGTGAATAATTTAAAATAAATAAATACTTGTTTACTTGAATATTTACTTGTGAATTGATTTTAATTTTAAATTAGCTTCTAGTTTCCCTAAGCATGCTGATTGACAAGTATCTGAACAAATGACGTTTTGCATTCCTAAGTATCAATAAACATGAATCCTCATGACGTCATCTTGTCTATGACGTTATCATACCAATGACGTCATCAATTGTTAGCTCGTTCTGGTTGATTGATTAATATTTGAATAATTATATTACTTTCACTAGTGTTGTTTAATATACTCTGAAAGTAAGAAAAAATAAAATAAAAAATAAAACAAATTTGATGATTGTATATTTAAGAAAGGTACGTAATCGAAAATATTTCAAAACATTAACGCTTATGACAAAAAAAAACACAAAAATGAGACATCCAATGGCTTCGAAGAATTCTGTAAGCCAGCAATCTCAGGCGAAAACAGAAAACAACCCATGTTTGATGACATCGTAAACATAGTTCTGGAATATATAATAAAATAGATAACGTAATCCTATTTTACGTCTCAAAGCGGCTTCCTGGCAGAAAACTGATAATGCATAATTTCCAGGGGGAATTTGGGGTCCGCACCGTTTTGTTTGGACATGGTTTATTCCATTAACCAAGATCAAATTACTTAGATTGCTAATCGAAGCACAAATTATTGTTTCTTCGTTATTTGTCGACTCGCTTCTACAATATTGTCAATCAATTTTCCTGCATGAAACAAACTTACGCGAATCTCAAGCTGAGCCGAGAAAGTATGTTGTGCGATTTGATCCGTTTATTTCCTGACGGGAGATTTTGAATAACGATGTATGTCTGCAGTGAATCATTGCCTTGATAACAACCAGGGAACATGCGTATAAATAATACATTTATTTTAATACAATTGAATTTGAACCAATACAAAACAAAACAGTCTGAAACCGTGACACACTTTTGCAGACAAGCGTTTGAATAACCTGTCATGTTGTAAATTAATTTTACAAATGTTATATAAGAAGCTAGACTGATATTGAGCACCTTTGAATATATTTATGTATTTATGAACATATAGGCTGTCAATTACAGTTAAACTTAGCTTGGTCATAGAAATGAGTTCATTAAGAACAAATATGACATAAAACACTTGAAAAACATTCGTGTCATATGGAGCTCAGGCGTTCATTTTTTAAATGTAAAACTCTCATATTGAGTTTCCTCCTTTACATTCAGATTTCATGCAAATCGTAGAATCTTGTCCGCCGAGAACCGACATTTCTGGTCGGATGTGCAAACGAGATATGATACATTCAGGCAAAAACAAAATTTTGTCCAGATATCTTTCTTTTATATATATATTTTATTATAACCAATATATATATTAGGGGTATATATACGGTGCATACAGTGCAACCTCTCCAGAGCGGCCATCTCTTAGACAACAACCTCCCTTAAACAACATGATTATTTCCCACTCTACGATTTAACTATTAATTTAACCTCTCTAGAGCAACAACTTCTCAACAACAACAACATAATTTGGCTTCTCTAAAAGGGTATTGCTTTGGAGAGGTTGCACTTTACTGGTAAGGGAGGGAAGGGGTGTATGTTAGTGAGAGAGGGGATCAAAATGATGAACGACTAAGGAGATATTTCTTTTATATAAGCTCGTTTTAGTCTTCAACCCACGCCGAAAATGCCATCAATAAAGTGGAAAGTCACTTAACGTACACAATAATTACATTCCGTCGGCTCTTGGAAAACTGGTTGACATTCGGCGACAGAATTTCTGCAATGATTAATATTGGTTTACACAGTATATTTACTTCTACGAGATGGAATCGCAACTCTTTAGCTGAGATGAAAATGAAACAATCAGACGAAAGACAGGATTTGAACCCAATTGACGTCATGTTTGAACAGTGACGAGATGAAATATTCTGGAAATCAGGCAATTCTTTCGACTGAACATTTTACCATAAACTATCATGAAGTAACTACGAAATTTAGAATAAACTTGACGTCATAGTATTTCTGTTAGATTCTCAAAATTGTCGTTTCTTCTACGATAATGGTTTTCAATTTCATTAATTGTTTTGAAATTGATAGAAATGTTGTGGATTTTTTTAAGCAGATTTGAAAACTAAATAGAGATACATTTAACATGAAGCATATCATTTTCCATCAACAATTATTGATAATTGTTTCACTGATATTGTGTTTGCGATTAAAGTGATAAAAAACACAGAGCTGAGAAAATTATACATCCGTTATTGCTTATATAGCTCATGGTTTTTATATCGCTTTATGTTGTTCTACAATACACATTGTAACTTAGAAAGTGTTCAAAAATTTAGAGGAAAACTTTACTGTCTGGGTTAGCTGTCGAGCTACCGACAACACTATATTCAACAGAGGTACCACAAAACAACACAGACACTTAAAACAACACAGTTACCACAATACAACAAAGATACCACAAAACAACATAAACACCACAAAACAACACAGACATCACAAAACAACACCGACACCTCAAAACAACACAAATACTTCAAAACAACAAAAACACCAGAAAGCAACACAGACACCACAAAACAACACAAATACTTCAAAACAACACAGACACCAGAAAACAACACAGATACTTCAAAACAACAAAAACACCTCAAAACAACAAAAACAACACAAATACCTCAAAACAACACAGATACCTCAAAACAACACAGGTACCACAAAACAACACAATAAAAACTAAAACGGAAACACAAAACAGAGTATTAACAGGTGCTTACTGTTACTATAGAACTACATTGACTCAATAGAAAACATTATCCAATACATACAACACAGTAAAAAAAACAACAACAATAAACAACAACAACAACACATACATTACAGAAACAGGCAAACACGCGAAAATTAAAGGAACTCCCAAAACTAGTTTAAAGAACTGGACAAATATAAGGCTTAGAAAAGCTTATAGTTTCGACAATATTTTTCTGCCTATTTTTTACTTTTTTTCAGTCCCGATCACTTTTTTCTTGAAGATATTTTCATTTTCATATGAATTATATCTCAAAATTTAAAAAAATATACAGTGCTCCCTCCCGTAACGTCACCTCCAAAGACCGATTTCCCTCCAAGAAACGAAAGTAAATGACACACGAAATAAAAACACCGGTCGCTAATATATCAGTTCCCTCCGAACAACAACTCCCTCTAAAGTACAACATTTTTTGCGACCCCGACAAGAGTTGCTCTTCGGAGGGAGCACTGTATTTGAAAACAATTTGTGTAAATATTGGCTCTGGTGAAAAAAAATGATTATGTTTAGCTAAAAAGACTCATTAGTTGAACCCATGACGAGTACATAATGTCATTGAAGAAGTGAAGTTATACGCAGACTAACCGATCTAATATGTATGACGTGTACCATCTATCTGATTGAAAATCACTTAAATATTTATCACTTAATTCTCCATGACTCTGAAATGAATTGGCGGTTTCAGTTTTGAAATTAATTCTCAGCTATAACTGAATAGTCTGTGGTGGTAGATGAGTTATTTAAAACTTAATCAGGGAAGCGTTATTGATTTAACTAAAATATTTAATATGGGTAATATAAATTCTAAATCATGCGTGCGTAAATAAATGGACTGTATACAAATTTAGTGATGTTTTATTGGTTTGTGGTTAAATTTCAAACTAAATCAATAAATTCAACATTTCATCTACTCATAATTATATATTCGCACTTCATCGCTCATTTGCTCGTTCTTTTCGTTTGCGCATGCGTGCGTGCATACGTGTGCGTACGTCCGTTCGTCCATTGTCCGTCCGTTCGAACCAACCAACTTTACTACATCGAGTCTAACTGAATGGTGGGTTCGGGATGAAATATTTTAAGTCAAATTATCACAGAGTTTCAAGGGGCCATCACTAGCTTTGAACCTGGGCCCTGTGAACTACCGATTAAGCTGACCAAGGCGAACCACGTGTTTGGAAGATTTCAAATTTCAAGCCTGTTCAGTAGTATTGATCATTAGTACGCTTGATTGCCATCTAAAATGTCAATGTCTCGCCCCTCCCCCCGGGCGAGGTGATATTCCTAATAATATGAGTGAATTAACTGCTTCTAAAGTGAATTGTCTCGGACGAATATCTCACGCTTGACATTAACATGTTGCAGTTGCTTACGGATAACCAGTTTATATTGATTGGTATGCTGGAGGCGTTGGTTAGGTCAACTTACTCCAAAATGCAGCTAAAGTATAGTTGATATATCAATGTAGCACAAGAAACATGAAACAAATGATAATCATACAACAGACCAGACGTGTGACTGTAATGCGAAGCCCCAAAATCCAATTCAATGTTTTCTGTTACAAGAAAGACAAAAAAAAACTTGAGCCCAATCTTTGATTATAGATTAATTGATGAAATAGTTAAGAAATTCAAGCTTTTTATACACTTCATCCTCACAAAGGTGAAATACGTTTTAACGGTATTTTAGCAACAGAACTTTGCTGACTTATATCACACAATTTCAAACATGTAAAAATTACCTGAAGACAGTGAAAAATGTCAATTGTACATGTTTTAACATATAAAAAAATGTTTACATCGTTTGCGAGGTGCAAAATTTAGGATCAGTATATAAAATGAGTTAAATATATTCACACCAAGCCAATTTTAATGCTATGTAATGGCTGCTTTGAGATCATATTCTAGAATAGAAAATGTAGCGAAAATATACCATGACTCATCTAAGAATATCTTTTTTCAAAGTCATCTCTAAATTATCCTCCCCAAAATACCAAACGTTCAATGCACTTTTCTCTTTCTATTTCTTTTAATTGAATTACTTGCTAAGTACATCTTTCACAGCCTTCCTGTAAACATAACGGCGGAAGACATATAAAAACGCGAATCTACATAACAGCAAGACAAGCCGTGAGGATACGTGAAACTTGATATTAACACAGGAAAATTGAAAATTCACCCAGGAGAGATGGCGATCAAATTTCATAAAGTATGACATATGATTGATTGTGTTATACGTTGTTTTGTGAAATTTTATCTGCCAATATGAAAATAAAAGTACGGACGGGGAATTGTATAGTGAATTCTTTAGAACATTTTTTTTTAAATCTATTTGATGAAACATAAAGAGATAAAAATCGGGACAATTAATAATACATAAAGTAGTTCATCACACACACAAAAACGAGTTATGTAAGATGATGCTATTTGCTAATAAACAGGTATATTTTCACACAAAACTTTCTACCGAATACAAAATGACTCAAAAAACACGAAACACGAAAAACACGAAAAGAGAAAGCCCCAAAACGTTATTTTTCAGAGCCGGTAGGTAAGGAATTTTTTATGCCAAAATATGAATGACATTGTTTTTATTTGGCAAAAACTGTAATTTGACCAAAATATCATAGGGTCGGCGGCAAAGACAATAGGGTCAGTCGGGGTAGCGGAAACAAAATATTTTTAAGGGAATTTTTAGGCGACTAAAATACAGAACCAACAATCGGCGTGAAATTGAGGCAACCTGCATACATATGATGTTACAGAGCTTGAAATTTAACAAGTTTTGTCACGAGCCAATTAGTGAGTTCCTCGTAGTTTTCCTGTCAAATTACTGCGAGATTCCACGAGATAATGCGTTAAATTAATCTATAACAACTTGCTGCAAAACGTACGTGATCCCTAAATCTCACAATTTCAGAAGTTTCTTCACGTGACATTTAGTGAGATGTTATTGTTTTAATGTTAAAATTCTCGCGAGAATAAGCGAGAAAATGTGCTAAATTAATTTATGATTCCAGCCGAAGTCTTAGCTACTTAAAGTCAAATCAATTTTGGGGAGACGATAAATTACCAATTACACGCATCTCCGAAAGTTGCACACATCTGATTTCAGTGCACGCATCGAAATTGACGGAACGAGCACAATTTCGCGAAATGGACATGTTTTATCACTTTAAGATACTACAAAACATGGCCGAATACCGAATATGATCGTAAAATTAATTAAAGTCGATACTGCTATTAAAAAGTATGGTTTGATTTTTTTTTTCGAAAATTCTCGGAAAATAACATGTTCGGTAGAAAAAGATCCGACTTCGGAGTTGTACAAGATATGATCAAGTAGTGAATATCAGGAATTATTTCTAATCATCACGTTGGGATGGTGTAACTCCATGTTTTTCATTCTCAGTAATGATAAAACCATATTGGATGAATTTTCATTGAAGTTACATTGAATATTCAATAATTCAAAACTAGCAAGTTTTTTTAAAATCTTTCATTGCTCAAAATGATATGAGAAAAGACGAAAATGCGCAATTTACAAAGAATCAGAAGTCGGAATTCGACAGGTGGTTCACCAAGAGTGAGCGAACGCCATATGAAACATCCTTAGTGCTTTATGAAATTTTTAATGTAGAATGCGCCGCTTATTTTCTGTCGCCTGATTTTATAATGCAGTTTAACGCAATAAAACTGAAGATGCTTCTTACAGACATTCACATTCCCCGTCTCTATTTTTATTCAATTCGGTCATTACCTTGAAACGTGACGTCAGTGACGTCATACATATTCAGTGCTTAGAACGATACGCCAGTTAAGTTTGAAAGAAGCGTTTTTAAGCAACTCAAAAGCGCTAAAAATAACACTTTCAATTTCGTATTGGAATTATCTATATAATGATGCTTGGTAATACAGTGGTACCCTCAAAACCGGTTTCCCTTCTAAATCGGCCAAATGTTCTGGTCCCGACTTTATTACCATATAATTAAAAAAATCCCCTCTTAACTGGCTTCTCCTCCAAACTAGCCAAATAACGTAATCCTGGGCTCGGCTGGTTTAGAGGGGTTCCACTGTATAAGCATAACTAGTCTTATACTGGCTTAACAACGTTACCCAAGAATTCTTCTCGCACAAACGTTCAGGAAAAAACTCAAAGTATTTGCTAAATTGCTATTGAATCTTGATCTAACCAGAATAGGGAACATCAAATTCTGATTGTATCATTTCATTATTTGTGTAACTTACAATGCGAGTACACTTGTTTCCCCATCATGAACACCATGACATAATTATATATTCATCTAGCTGTAGATATTTGTCACAATATTACACAGACAGAGGGGCGACTGTTTAGCAAAGATATTAAATTCTCAGCTACACTCAATCTTGAATTTATGGAATAGATGAAATTGACAAGCTCCAATAGAACGCCGTGACGTCTAGATCACTTTCCTAGCAAATAAATTAGTTTGTACTAAGCCCATCAAATGACTGAATTTTTCCTGAAATTCTAAAACGACTTCATGAAAAATTTCAGACAGATACATTAAAGCATAACTTACTAGCAACCCACTTCAAACAATTAATAACCACTTATCTGAAACAATCTTTAGGGTTACAAAAAATCCCACAAATCAAGAACTTATTATTTACATTTTTATAGCACGCTCCGAGCATGCTCTAAGTCACGTGATTTATGACGTCATCGCAACAAAACAATAGCATCCGTGGTACAAAGCACGTATCACTCCATTCCTTTTACTCGCCGCGTTGACGGCATTGAAGTTTGATAAATGAAAAAAAAAACGAAACAACTTCATTAATCATATTTGGACACTATTTCAGTTATTTCAGATGAATCTATGTTACATGGTTATTGTACCATGCTAATAATTCTTAAATTAGTTTCCAGCACAAATCTGAATTAAGACTACGTAAAAGGCTTTTGTCAACATTTGAACGAGCGCCAACAGAACAGAACAGAATTAGAATCATCTAGATTGAACTCCAAATTGAAAAAAAAATGGATTTTTTGTGTTTTTCAGTACGGTAAAACCTCACTCAACAACCATTTCAATATTACAATAATCTCATTAAAACTACCACTAATCTTCAGACTGGTCATTCTAACTTCCTCTATTTAGTATTTCGCTTTAAGTAATGAAGGACCGTGACTGTGGTTCAGTGGTTAGTGCGCTGGACTTGTAACCCGGTTATTTTTTGTCAGAAAAATGGTTTTAAACTATGGGTAATATCAAACATTTATGCAAAGTCAGCACTTTCCGTGGAATAGCCTACGTAGGCACGTCTTCTTTTTTTTGAAAATGTCATTTTTTACGATTTTTATCTAGTTAAGCTTCTCAAATTTACGACAAAATCGTACTTTCACATCAGTCACTGTGCGGGTATTAAATGAAGGTTTTTTTATGTCTAGTCGCTGTTTGTTTTGCGTACCTATAATTAATAGACAAGCCACTTCAAGATAATTTGAATTTATGAATATCCTTCATGTCAGACTAAACAATTAGTCCCACCCACTAATTAATGACAGACAGTCATTATTATAATATTCGTACTTAGGTACCTCAGGTAATGATTATTACGACCCTGCTATTCATAAATTATTTTTGTATTTCGAAGTTGTAAACCAGCGTAATATGGCTTATGGAGTCAAAGCATTTTTGTTTTTATTCCGCGTCGCAGACAGTACAGCCATACTTATCACTCAGTAATTAATCGTCCTAATTTTTATAATGCGGTCTAAATCTAAAGGAATGCAGCCGAACGTCGTGTTATTAGAAAACAAACGAAGTGTTAATTAATCAACAGTAGCGAAATAATTGGAATCCATAATTAGTACAATAAAGATAGAAACGTATTTAGTCGAAGACATAAAATAGTGCTATGGAACAAATTTCGACTGTTTGATATTTGCGTACATTTGTTACCATAGCAACAAGTTGGCATATTTATACAAGTTAGTTAAAAAGCAGCCTAACATATGGTATTCAGAGGTAGTTCATGGTCACCACAGTAAGATTTTGTACAATATCCAAAGGGTGTCACAAAAGTTCGTAATATAAGTTCATAATATAACTATAACAAAGCATACTTTCGAGACGGCCCTTGTACCTTATACACTGATTATATGTTTTTAATTAGCATATAATGAATGTATAATTGTCATCTACATTTGATCTGATTTTACATCCCGCAGACAGGATAACGATACAAGTACGTGTATATATCAATGTATCAATAAAGTTACAAGTATTTCTCTTCTTTTATTTTTTTTTAACTTTTGTTATGCCACTTTTTAACAATGTAACTATTTTTTTCCTAATGTGTATACAGTCAAATCAATAATAATGTCCGTTTAAGGAGAAGAAGAAATATGACCTTTATGTGCGGTGACCCTTCATTCAGAGGTTATTTGTTCAATCATGTGAATTAATGTGTGCTGATAAAACAAACTTCATTCATATATTATGTTTTCTTATTTTTTAAATGTATATTTTACAATAATAGTAATTTTATAGTAAATGGTTAAAAGCATTATTAAATTTCCTATATACCACATTCATATACAGATGAATTACTAGTTAGCCAATGACGATACGATATTTGCTCACGTGACCTTATTTTACACTCTTATTGGTTATTTATATCAGATATCAGGAAGACGGAACCAAAAACAATTTAAATTCGCTAATGCTTGCATGATTTACAGAAGTTACGTGATTTTAGAGAATCAACGAATTTATAGTCAAAACACGTTCATAATTAAATGTAAACAATAATTGTATTTTAACAATAACCAATTTCAGGACGGCTACTATATTTCCAATTTATTTTTCTCGGGTTAATTTACATGCGGCTATTTGTAAGCAAACATTTAACACATAATTTAATGTAACTGTAAAGAATTAGGACAATAGTTTGCGACGTATCTTCATAAAATAGACGGAAATTGAAATGCTGAAAATCCTAACTAAGTTGAATTATAGTGAGGACAATGGATGTAATCATATCTTGTTTAACTCTTTGCCTCATAAGCAAATTTTAGACTCTTCCAAATTCAAAGCAAAGATACCAAACACCAATTTATTTAAGAAAAATTGGTTATCTCTCTCTGACAGAGTGGCAAATATTGTGACAAAAGAAGACATTACTCAATACAAGCATTGGCTTCTTTTGCCACAATGTTTTCAAAAGTCGTCTGCTTCAGATGCGGGGAAATGCGATATTATGAGGCGAAGGGTTAAGTAAGCGTTGTGATACCAGGCACTGATTAGCATTGTTAAAACTTGCCACTGAATCGTTTAGCAGACTTCAATTTAGTTTACAACATGTTGAAGCAGACTCCGCGATTGTTCCAAATTGCGGTTACAAATAGAGTGATTTGTATGATTTAGTTTTTAAGATCACGATGGTACCCTCTTAGTTTTGTTTGTAACATCAAGTCGTTATGAGAACATCATTATGTCAAATGGGTACAAAACCAGACTACATCAAGATCATGGAGTATTTGTCTACAACAACATAGTAATAAACAATTAGTGGTATGAGTCAGTGTCTATGACGTCACTAATAATTATGAAATAATAATTATTAATATACACTAACGTGAGATGAATGTTTCTTTTGCATGTTTTCATTACGGCTATTAGCGTTTTTTTGGACTAAATCATGGTTTGGTATGTAGGTTAATGTTTTAAATCGTCATATCTTAACCTAAATGTCGCTTTGAATATTGCGCATTTAGCAGCACCCAGTACAATTTAGTAGTAGAAATATTGCATGCTGGGTAATATAAAATACCACGTGACATTGCGATATAACATCCTTGATCATTTTCGTATTTATAATGTATTCGGATTACATACTGTCTCAACCATAACGGTGGAGTTGAACCGAATGATTAAATGCATTGCCTACTGGTTCCCTCTTGGTTCTAATGGTACGCAATTTGCATACAGACACGAGGTACCAGTTCTTTTGTTCAAAGAGTTGTCTCCCTTTAATACGGTAATATTCACCCTGTCTAGCTCTCTCGGAATTTAATGTTCTGATCATACTTGGCAGAATGTTACACAGATTAGAAAGTCGATATTTTAATATCAAACTCTCATTTTTCTTGTCTGAATCTCCATTTAATCTATTAGACTATACATACACTTGTCTTCTTGCATTAGCGCGAAGTTGTATACATCAATATTTATACTTTCAGGAATGACGTTCTATTGTTCCAAGGATTTAATATCACGTGATTCGTTCTTATAATAAAATGCAAAGGCGAGGATAAGAAATACAGTCAGACCTTGTTTTTAAAAACTAGTTTGTGAACATCGACTTTACTGCCCACTCAATACCCCGGTTTGAACTATAATCCGTTAAGTTTATCTCTGAAATAAAATCGCCGAGTATAAATATCGTTTTGTATCACTTAAATGGTGGTTTTCATCCACAAGTTTTGAATTACGTGAATTTTCTTCATTAGGTCGTCTTCGCTTAAACCAATATACTGCTACAAACAAATGTTTCACAATCTGGCGTTCAGCACAACGGCATTAAATCAGCGCCGAACATTAAATGAGTAAAAAAGGTGTAATAAAATTACCAAATTATGTGATACCAAAAAAATCACAGCTCGTGACCTTACGAATCACGTGATCACCAAACCACGTGACAATATAGTCACATGATCCTTAAACGGCATGGCAATAGAGCATCCGAACTTAAATTAAATAAAAAATTAAAACTAGTTTGATGATATGTAAAATTCGAAGAAAAGTTAATAAGAATCTAACGCATATACAAGCAGTTGTCACAAGGACTCTAGTAGAACGGTGTAGGTTACGACATGGCTATGTATGCCGTAAAATTAGTATTTTTGTGAAACATCAAACAATATTCAATTTCCGGCACAAAATTCAAATGAACAAAATCAATTTTCAACATTTAATCAAATGTGAATCTGCTTTCGATCTTTGTCAATTCGTCATTGTCACGAGAATTCTAGCTGGCTTCAAAGGATTTTAAATACTATCGAACCATATCACGTGTACGTGTTGTATTACATTAAATCTTGATTAGTTTTCGGATATTTGGCATTTCGACCGTTTCAGTCACATTGCGATAAAAGATAAATTTTGACTTAATGATCAAAGGCATGTCGATAAACAATTAGATAGTGACACATGACGGTACAATGTGAACAAATCGTTCTTAAAGGATCTTTTTTGTACATGTATTACATAATACGAAAAAAAAAATTCTGAAAAAAAAACGTCAATTTAAGTGTGTCACATGACAAAAATATTTCATTTTGTGTTTTTTTTTAAATTTTGTATCATGTCACTGCTGTTAACTTCATTTGGGGGAGCTCCTTGGTCAAGTGGTTATAGTCCCAGACAAGTTATCACAAACCTCGGAAAGTCAGGATCTCACAAGGAACAAGGAAGTTTTCAAGCTAGCTTACGAAAGGTCGTACGTCTGGGGGCTTCGTTTACTGTTAAATCTGGTAGATACACCAAATGACCCTGGCTGTTGGTGTGACGCTAAACCCCAAGGTAATTGCTTTTGTTGGCGTTGCTATTGTTGCTACAGAGCAAATATTTTTGACTACTAATCAAGTAGTAATGTATCAATTTGTTATCCACAAAAAAAACCTGTTCTATTTCAAACGAAGGCCTTGTAATATATTCTATTGTTGAGAATTCGGTCAATGGTTGAATAAACTCAATAATGGAATAATATCTAAAAACGAAGATCGCAGACTTTGCATGTAAAGCAAAATCACTGGAAATTAATCAAAATACCTGTCATTCTCAGAACATAACTCTTATATTAAACAAGTGTTTTTCATTCTATTGTTTATACATTGTACTAGGACGCACATACGACGTTAATATTTTACCATTTAGCGCAATTAAAACAGACATCAACGCATGAATTCACAAAGCACAAACGAATTAGATTCAAGCCACGTGTCAGTGGCCGTACATAGAATGTTTAATTACAGATCAGAGATAAAACGTACATGTTTGCATGCCGTAAAATCATTTTAAAGTATCGGTACGGTGGGTATTATTAAAAATGCGTTTTCAGTTCGTCTCCATGTGTTACATTTAAATAGTTCATATAAATTTGTGCAAAAACTTCACAACAGCAAATCATCAGTAAATGAAAGTTTGTTTCAGATCTGTACGTATAACATGTCAATTTTATGAAAGCCTCTTTACAATACAGTAAAATCTCACATATAGACCACTTCAACGAGAAGATTACCTCATCGTAAAAAACACTATTTTGTCTGGATTTACGTGCAGTCAAACCTGTGAACAAAGGCCACCCTTGGAAAAAAACAAAATGTGACCTTTATTGATAGGAGGACTTTACTCGGAGGTCAGTTGGTTCTAAATGATCAGTGACGGTTTTTTATAGAATGACCTTCATTCACAGGGTGGTCTTTATTCTGGGTAGCCGCAAACATAAGTTTGACTGTATTTCTTCCTCAACTTGATAATAAATCACACACAGTCTGTTTAATTGCTTCAATTTTTTAAAAAAAATATTGCCCCTCTTTGTAAGAAAAATGAGTTCGTATGTTTTCTATTTCGCTATAAAATCTCAAACGAAACAAACATTATAATAAGAGGTTGTTAACTTTTACAAACGGGGCATTTACTGAATAAGGCATCTAAGAAGCCCTAAAGACTTCATAAGATATGGCAAAAACTCGTATTGCTGACGTCTCTCAATAAGTTTTGAAGTAACGTATTATTCTGAATTATCATTGTCTGGTTGTTCCGCTGATTAAAGTTGACTTGACGTACTTGGAAATCACTGAGAATTGTCAGTTTATTACGCGTATATTCCTCAATATGTCGTACTTTGTTTATATACTTTGGATCATATGTATACATTTACAGTAAAACCTCAATAACAAGTCCACTTTGTGGACCAAAATAAGCAGTTTACAGGTTCCATACGCTACATGATACTCAATGTAAAGAAAATTGTTGTATACTATTTTACAACACAAAAAAGTCAGAATTTTTGCAAACTAGTTTTAAAATCTGACAATCTGATTGGTTGATGAGATTTCGGTCTTAAAATTAACCAATCGTGTGATTGATTTATATCTATGAGCACAACAAAATAACCACGGCACATATATCAATCTGAGCTAACCAGCAAACCATTTGGGACATTAAATGTCTGTTTAACTCATAAACCCTCATGTGCGTTTTACACGCCATGATGTGTAGTAGATACCACAAAACATGTGTAGTAGATTGTACAGCTGTTAAGAAAATGAGTCTAACAGTTAAATTATCGAGATAATCTGATTAACGAAGATGTACAGACATTATTGTACGTAGTGAAAATACAATAAAAACTTTTAGCTCTCATTCTTAACTCTATTGCTTGTCGTTATTACAGTATACACACAGTAATGAAACCACTGTTGAGACAAAAAGGTCTGAATAATGAGGTGGTCTTAATGTCAAAGTGAGCGTAAAAGCAATACAGAAGACTGCTGCAAAGTAAGCGGTCTTTATAACGAGGTAGTCTTAACATTTAGATGGTCTCTAAGTGAGGTGTAACTGTAATTTTCCCCTCTCCAGTTAAATAATAACATATCAATGAATTTTAATGTCTTATTCATTCCTAGTTTGTCCAAGATGAAATTTAATACATCCAAGAAAGAGGGCGTAAACAAGAAATCAGACAGAGAGCAAATTTCTGGTACTGCAGCAGAACAAAGAATTTCAAAAAAGTTATAAAGCGGTATGTCAAGGTCATGTAATTATTCAGGTCAAGGTCATGAATCAAAATAAAGAGTTGAAACGGACATGAATAAAAAGGACTGTTTGCACTGTATTGAAATTCACTTTGTATGTTGTTTTTTTTTAGATACAGACAAGATGACATGAACAATACTCACCTATCGTAGTTATAACAGTCAACGCAAAATAGAAAGCACCAGCGAATTTCCATTGGGTACCAGCCTTATATGGCACAGATCTAATGATATTTATTCTTAATTCTTTAAAATCTTCATCAGTCATGTTGTACTGTGTACGTATTAAATGTTCGACATTCTGAAGTTTCCGACTGTGCTCTTTTTCAAATTCCGATTCCAAAGCGTCGAATATGGCTGCTCCAACAAGCAAGTATGTGAACGTACAGACGATAAGAGATAATGTTCGAACGTTTTGCTTCTTCATTCTAAACCACGTGATAACCATGTGACAAACTCGCGCATGCGCATTTACTTGCCTGGCGCGCGGTGGTCTTTTTCAGTCTGGCCATCAATCAAGTATTAATATTTGTTAAACTGTCTTGAAGTATAATTTTTATCCTGTGTAAAGTTCAAAGATTAGAAGCATCACATTTCTTGTTTAAATTCAATACTTGATAATACTTCCAAATGCCACATATTTCACAACAAAATTGATAGAGAATGAAACAATTAAATCCACTTAAAATTTTAGGACGAGAATTATTTTACAATCTTGTAAAAATAAATTTCTCCAAAATAAGTCCCTGAACACCAACCTCTGCGTAAGTTAAATAACGACACATTAGTTGAGCAGTTTTCACGCATTGCTCTATATCACGACACCGTTTCTATTGTGCGCTAAATTCCACGTGGCAACCATATTACTTAGAATAAAACTAGTGTTTCGATGACTTTTATAGCACATATGTGCTTTATTAATCCACTGTTTCTTTATTGTAGTGTTTTTTTACAATTTTCAGCAAATAGTGATGTGTTGATTTCAGAATTTTTCTCCAAGGTAATTCATCATGACGATTTTGACGAATACCGTACTCCACCGCCCTGTACCGTCAAATGACTCCACCTGGAATGCATAAAATATACATTACACAAGACAATACAATTACAATCAACATTCTAAACGAATACAATGTATAAATGACAATACAAAAGCCCGGTACATTTATTATTCATTTCTCGTTATGAACCAATCAGTGGATTTTATACCCAGGCTGAAATAGATGAACGTAAATTCTGACTCGGAGCATGCCAGCTCGCAGCGCGCGATTTACGAGAATTAGAAATTATTAACACATGTGTAGGCGGTAAGTCCCAGATATCAACTTGTATTTATTGGTACATCTGATACATTCTACTAATTAATTTTTGGAAGACTAATCCAGAAAAAATGCTGATAAAAGACGACGGAAGTATTTGTTTAAGATGTTTCATGAATGAAATTTGTTTTTGCAGCACGTCGATCATTCAGCACGCATTCTGCGGGTGTTTTTTATATTTTATAGAGAGTTCGCAACATCATGCACCGAATCCACTTTATAACAATATTTATCATCGAAAACAAAAGCTACGGAATCCATTTAATTCGTGCAAAAGATAAAAGGTTTTCCCGTCTTTGATGAACGACGGAGTACATACAACACAAAGATACTCAGCATTTTATGTCTAAATTAATTTTAAACTGAGGCATCTATCAGACAGGTAGATAACACTGGATATTAATACATTTGTGTTTCAATTCTTTATTTTTACGAAAGGGAGTCTTCCAATGTAGCATTGGGTCATAGAAACCTTTCTCAAGTAGAAATAAAAACTTATCAGTCATAAAGTCATGTTCATTAAATTTTGTTAGTTCAGTTTCGGTGACGTCTATATCAACCGACTGTTTGGACTAACTTCTGCGCGGACCGTTTTTCTTACTAATAATTCACAAAATTCACACTCATTAAATATTAATTATTCATAATTAGTCTGGTAAAAAAAACATTATTAACAAGACATCAATTATTTTTGTCTTAAAAAATTATTAAATATAGGTGAAAAAGTTCTACGAAGAAAGACAAAGTTGTCTACATTGGTACACACATATATCATATATTCTACATTAGGAAACATTTAAGATGTTGCTGTGGCCGTAACCTCGGTCCAGTGGTTAGTGCGCTGGACATTTTACCCGACGAACCGGGTTCAAATCCCAGTCGCAGCAAGTCATAACCTTTTATGAAAATCTGTCGACAAAAATGTTGATTTTCCTCCATATGTGGAGAAGTTGCCGGCTTCTTGTGGAGGGGTAAGGTCGTACTGGTTAGTATTCAGTCCAGGAAAACTGGTTAGGTGAACCGTTCGCCGTATGTAACTGAAAAATTGCTGAAATACGGCGTTAAAACCAAATGACAATAAATATACGAAAAATTCACATTAGGCCATTCTTAAAAATGTTGGTTTGAGGTAAGGCTGTGGTTTTATACTAGTAGGTAGGGACTTTTGTCGGCGTTAAACTCCTGTGACAATGTCATAAAAACAAACATACAGACCAAGATGTTGCCGTGTGATATAAAATACAGTTGGGGAATTCGGCGGCTATATTTAAGTCCCTCAGGAGCGGAAAATAAGTTTCGCAGCTTCAGCGAAATAATTAGAAATTAAAAGTCGACTCTCAGAGTAACAGAGTAATAAGACACTTTATGATTGTAACGGTCATCATATAAAAGTCATTTCCTAGCCATGTTCTGGTTTAATATAATACATTTTAGCGATCATTAAATGAAGTGGTTCTGAGTCATGGAAAAGATCGGAGGTTTTCCGCATAATTAGAATTTTGGCCATCGGATAATCATTACTATAGAATGGAAGGGTTTGACATCGCATTGACCCCTTCTCCTCCGTTAGACATCAGCTCATAGCTGACTGAACACAATCATCAGAAACATCAATAACATATGACAGCGCTATTGTCAGATGATCTCAGTAAATATCTAAAAAAAACATTCCATTTTATTTTTTCTCTCCGCTTATAACGTTTTCTAAGAATCGGTTTTATCCGCCATTGGGCTGTTCACAGATTTTGTACTTCTTTTTTTCGTGACTAATATCATATTTGTAAAGAATAGATCGTTTATATTTTTACATATTTCGTCGAATGTATAGATTGAGCGAAATGGTTAACTTCTAGAGCTTCACTTTATCAGTTATTTAATTACTAATTAATAATTTGTTTATTGACAGTCTGTTAACAAGAGCGACAACTCTGTTAATGCTGTAATACGTTTGCATGCAAGAACGACAACTCTATCGATTTGTTTACATAACTAATACGCTTTGAGATACGAAAGGTAATTTATCACTTTCAACTAAGACAGAACATATACTACAATAACATACATTGGATTGGCTTTTGTTTTTGGCCCCTGGAGTAGAAACGAAAGGGACAGTTGATTGGCACGGCGCCAATCTGAGTTCAATATCGTCTGGACTCGACCTAATATTTATGTACTTTACTTCCCATGTACAACAATATATTGATTTTAAATACTCAGCATCATGTCCTCACTCCAAGAATTTTTGTCCCGCAAACACTATCACAAATCCAAAATTTCAAAATCAAAATTGCGACGTCAGCCAAGTTTCAAGTTGCTAATGGTAACTTGAATTTTCCAATTATAAGTACTCTAGTACCATGAACTTCAATGCACTGACTTTTTCATAATATCAGAAGTATGATAAATCATGTAATATAATAAAAATATAACAAATTCGATATTTTAAGTCTCAACAGTCATATAAATGGTGCATAATCTACTTATACGCGTGAAACTAAAATAAAACCGCTTATATAAAAAAAATACATCAATTATTGTATCTTTGAAATAAAAAGGGCCGTTGTGCTATCGTGAATCACGCTGCTTATAACCAAGAAATGTGGTTTTTAGATCTTCAAAAGCGTCTAAAATAATATATATCTGAATGCTATCAGTTGCTATAGCAATAAAAACTTGTAATCATATCATCTGTAAATTATAGTGGTTACATTTCAGTTTTCATGTAGGATTTTATTTGGATTACAGAGCACGTCTATACTAAAGGAACATGACCCAAAGTTGAACGAGTATCACCTCAGAATGAATGATATAGTCACGTGATGGCGTTTAAAACTGTCTGTAACCAGGTGGAAATTAGCCATTTGTAGGCTAATATTAGTCACGTTAAGACGAATATTAGACCTCCGGAGGCAAGACTTGGTCAGTCTTATATAACAATACGAGCCGTTTGTTAGGTAAACATAAATCATTTGTTGATCAATATTAGTCAATTCAATTTATCTGACATTTGTAAAGTCAATATGAACTTGTTATAAACTAATTATAGTTCAACTGTTACAGCGTGTAGGTAGATGTAAGTCTGTAGCACCCCACACGTTGCGGTAATATATGGAGAAGTACCTTTAAACGCAAGTTGCCAATACTTGAATGTATCAGACAGTGCAATGTGTAAATTACGATGTCACGGTATTTGAAAGAATACATTATTCGCAAATCTATGACGTCATAACAATTTTGTTCTTAGATCTTATCAAAAAGTAAGTTATATGCATAAATAAAATGTTTAAACTGATTGAACTTCTAAAGACGAAAAGATAAGTATGTACCTAATGGTACAGTGGCAGATTTTCGGCGTGAAAATTACTGTTTCGTGGTATGAATGTTTCATTGTTAGAAATCACTAGTCTGTTATTTCAGTATTCGTAGTTCAGATGAAAGATTTAAAACATTTGTTGAAATACAGAGCGGTTAAAACAATGCAAACGTTTAATTCTTATCACTGCCTGATAAAAAAATGTAATGAATCACGCTACAGAACACGACCTAATTACCAACAGAGTTGTCTCCCTTCCTTAGTTTTTCAAGGTTGTCAAGCTTGACTTTAGCTGACCTAGTTTTTTTGTATTTACATATAACAAATTACATGAAAATTTCATGCATCAATGTAACAAACCCCTTACAGTGACTTGGTATGTTTTCGTTACTTCAATTTTCTAGCATCAATAAAGAGTTGCGCCCCTTTTAAATGAACACAGTACATGGCGAGTCTAGACAAATGAACTGTGTTAATTTAATAGAACGAACCCATAGTAAAGCGGTAACCACATACATTCAAATGGTTCGGGAAATTAAAACAATTTGTCACAAATCTCTAAGGATCTAAAGAGAGGTAAAACCAAGCGTTATTTATAGTTGGTGTAATTTCCTATTCTTTCTCGGCAATAAAATACAAACTTAATCATAGTGTAGATAAAGTTCGTGGTTATTGCTTGATTCCATTTGTATCCAATTTTGTAGCATTAATAATTACATTACATCTATATTTGGAAATGTAACAATATGTTGTAAATGAATTCATAAAAATTCGACCGGGGAAGATTCTGAGCTGATTTTCTGGTCTGAATTATTTCTTGAATTAGGGACAACATGATGACGTCACAAAGCACGTGACCTCTGCGAAACCTACGTCAGACACGACCCTTGATTGTGAAGAAAGTTCTATAGCGTTAGTTAAGACTGAAGATATGTTATATCACCAAGTTTGAAAGAAGTCCTATTTTATTATAAAACAAAAAACACAGACACATGTGCAGTGCAACACCTCCAAATCAATACCCTTTAAAAGAATCAAAATTATGCTATTGTTGAGAAGTTTTTGCTCAAGTGAGGGCCGCCCTGGAGAGGTTGCACTATGTATACAAAAACATCATATAGATCTAAAAATAATATACATGGTGACGGTTCGCGATGTTTTTCAAATATGCGATTTTCTGTTGACAATACGTCGTTAGTTTGAAATTCTTTCTGTTCTTCTAATATAACATAAACATATGCTGAATCAATGTTTAAATTTTTGCTACAATTGCAAATTAATGAGAGGACCGTTCCAAATGTTGAAAGAAAAGCCGTTAAAATCATGACACGATGTTAAACGATGTTACAGACATTTTGAATGCCCCATTTCTTACAAACGTCGTAAACTCATAATCACTTCAGTAGTGAAAATACTTAATTTTAATTAGAACTAATTAAAGATTTGAAAAATTCTCTCTAAAATCTTCGCTATAAGAATGCGTACATGTTATGTAATGTTTTGATAGCTCGTACGGTATAAAGTCGTTTGTACTGAATCGTAAAAGTGAGTCGCTTGAATTATCATAAATAAAGTATTTTTTGTTTAATGATAATTTTCGTTAATTCCGTTATCAGTTTACTGCAGAAAACACATGTATACATTTCAATTCCATGTATATGATCATTATTTAAAACATATTCATGGACAAGGCTACAAAATAATTATTATACACGTGTTTACTTGACATTTTTACATGAAAAACTTTATCACCGCGAAAAAGACTTCATTTACAATATGTCTAAGCTTGTTTTAATTATACTTTGCAATCCAAACTGTTTTAGAACAGTTTCTCTTATTTTCCAAAAATAGACAGGAGTAACTTTAGATTAGATACAATTAGATTTAAAGACAATGAAAAACTGTTGTTTAAATTTCAAATAATTAATTTATCAACCCGGAAAAGGAAGAACATTGTAGACACAAATTAAAGTCACAGAACTTTGCTTTACTGTGCGGGACACTTTAGAAATGGATAAAATTTAGGATGTGTGAATGAAAATGCAGAGTGTGTAAATGAAACAACAATGGTGTTTGTCCCGCCAAATGCTGAAGTCCCGTTTTTTCACGTTAGAAATAACTTCCAAAGTCTTCCAAATTCTTATTGTCGACACAATCTATTATTTTGTAAATTTCGACCTAATTTTATAGATGGATAATTGATTTTTGA
This sequence comes from Lutraria rhynchaena, assembly GCA_008271625.1. Taxonomy (NCBI): domain Eukaryota; kingdom Metazoa; phylum Mollusca; class Bivalvia; order Venerida; family Mactridae; genus Lutraria; species Lutraria rhynchaena. The sequence continues at coordinate 300,027 of VIBL01000367.1, forward strand.
GGTCAAACTTCGTTCATTCGTTCGACCGTTCGTTCGTTTGTCACAACTAATTTTTCTGACTTTGATTTATAACCTGAAGAAGTGGACCACCTTCATATCTTTATTCAGTATATATTGTACATAAAATCATTAGATTATATACGTAACAATGTAACAATTTGCACACAAATCTCCAGTAATTTACGAGCTGCACAGTAACCTCCAGATCCAGAAATGCGATATATAAATGAAAATCCTGAGAATTGTGTTTATTTGACATTTATTACATTCGAACGACCAGAAAAAACATAAAATCCTATTTTATTCGTCTGTCTACTGGGAGGCATTAAGTAGAATATAAATCGGTTATAACTATGCATTTCCTAATTATTACTCGCGAATTCAAAACATAATATGTATATTATAGTAAAATCGTACATAAATTAAAATTCAATTAAGTTATCTGGGAAGAAAACACATTGAAATAGTAAACTCGTGCATAAGAAGCCATCTTTCCTGGAATGACCTGTAGTTTCACTTTCAAAAAGCTATTTGTGCATGTAGTATATTTAACCTCCAAATGCAAGCAATCTCCATTAAAGACCACATACAATGGCTGATACCGATTTTTGCCTTTCCATCGAAAATTCGATTACAGAGAATATGAAAAGGACGCCAGATATAAAGTTCTACACTAGACGACAACGATGACATAAACAAGTCGTTATTAATTAGTCTCGCCGCACTCGATGGGTCTCCTTTAGGGTAAATTTATAAGGATTCCCAAAATGTGCCTATCAGTACAGACGATCAAGCTGTCTGGAAATGAAATCAAATCTTACCGAGTTTTCTCGGCCCTAATCAATATCGTACGTTCAACAGCTCCCATATTAACACCAACAAGTTTATTTTATGACATAACTGCAGACTTGAAAGTAATACTTGTTTATGGGAAACAACATTACTGACGCAATGATCTTTTTATTTGTCAGTGCATTTTTAAGTTTACAACTTATTAATTTACTCTTTCCTTCAATTTCTACTTTTTGTTAAATTGTTTTCTTGGTGCCCTTTTCTCTGTTTTGGCTCGTTTTCAGAACTTCCTTATACTCTTTAGTTCTTCTTAATTGATGTGTTTTCTTTTTTGGACCCCTTTTTCCAAACGAACAATGAAACATGTTAGACAGTAACAGAGTAACAGTTGCTTAGTTACATATTCTAACAGTCTAATAGTCAGATCATCATTAAAATACAAGAAAGCATTAAAACAGTAAAAAACAACAAATCCGATGTTACACTGTTGTTTTATGCACGTTGTATAATCAAACAACATTTTTTAATGTCTAAGAAGATCGCGGAAACAGATTTAAGATTATTTTTGTTAAAAACAAACATCGTGTCTGTAGTTTTCTCATGATTTAAACAATTTTGCTTCACTTAATTCTAAGAAATTTTAGAAACATAATCCTGCAAAAGAAGAAGAGATGTTTTCAATGTCGATTTAGAAATATAGAATTTTACACATTTTAGTTTAGAATAAAGCTGTAATTCTAATCTTATCCATATTTCAGTTATCGTATGAGTACAACTTTTATGTTAATTTTCACAGCAATAATTCCAGAATCTTGTTATGTCTCTGCCAAAGTTAAACATTTTATATCATTTATATGCTTATAAACGTAAGTAGGGCTGATAAATAGAGAAGTCTCTGTCACGTGACAAGAGTTAAGCACGTGTATCTCCGTGGTACGGTCAGAGGAGATCTTGGATGTGCCTTTCAACTCGGTTTCACACATCACGCGAAGAATCGGTAAGTTCCGTGAGGAAGGTGGAGTGCGAAGGAACGGGTATGTAAGCAGACACACTTGTTAGGTCGGTTAGACGCCGTGTTTCACAGACATTATGGCCAACTTCGCCTTAAAATCAATTAAATACGCGTAAATACATTAAATAAATGAAGTCGGAAATGTCGATATATCCTTCCACAGTAGTGTTACACGCTGTCAATAAATACTTGACAAATATTACCCTGATATTTCATATGTTCGTGTTAAATGCTCATAAACTGTCCATACAGACACACGGCCAGCTTAACACTATATTTATGTAGCCCATCGTGTAATTGAATACTATACTCGGCAATAAACCCAGCTTAATCTGAGGTCTGTGCTACTGAAAACGGGCAGGAAAAATTCTGATCTTTGCGGCTTTCATGAGTTTAGGAGAAGGTGCTGGTTGAACGATTTCGATGATGTTGTTGTTGTTGCTGTTGTTGTTGCTGCTTGTTGTTGTTGCTGCTGCTGCTGTTGTTGTTGTTGTTGCTGCTGCTGTTGTTGTTGTTGTTGTGTTTTTTGTTGTTGTTGTTGTTGTTGTTGCTGTTGTGTTGTGTTGTTGCTGCTGTTGTTGTGTTGTTGTTGTTGTTGTTGTTTGTGCTTGCTGTTGTTGTTGTTGTTGTTGTTGTTGTTGTTGTTGTTGTTGTTGTTGTTGTTGTTGTTGTTGTTGTTGTTGTTGTTGTTGTTGTTGAGGAATCTTGACAAAGTTAAGAGTTGTCAGTTACCAAGTACAAAAAATGCAATGCATAAATATATTCTAAAATCAATTTTCTGTTCGCGACAGCGGATGGAAGAAAATAATGCCCGTGATACCATTAATACAATACAACAGTATGGTCCGATTTATTCCGATGGTTTGGGCCGTCTATATGCACGGAATGCTATCTCTGTTTTTACCCATTGTTGATTCAAAGGAAGTCTTTACGTTTATTATATGACACCAGTAAATGAGAAACACATTAAGGCTTTACTTTACACATTAATCTTCAACAAAAATAAAGCACCAAAATATTGTTAGCATCAAATCGTGCGCGAAAGAAAAAACGCGATGTTTCTCTTTCTTAAACTAGTTTCTATGCGTTTCCATTAGTATTCAAGATGTCCCAGCAGCAATCTAAGGTTCACAAATCAACAACTATCTTGTCTTGAAACAGGAATTAATAATAAAAGTATACCGTAAAACCTCGACATTAAGACAAATTTTGTAACCAAATAAATCGGCCTTAACGTTGAAGTGGTCCTAGAAAAACTGCTTTCACTATGAGACAATTTATTTATCCACGTATTAACTCACAGCTGATTTTATTTGGAAAGTGTGTGAATCTGTACACAGTTAAACCATACACTGCGACCACCTCAATATTACGACCACCTTGTTCTAACGACCACTTATTTTCGGACAGGTTTCAAATAACTTTCATGTAATTTAACTTGATAATGAGACCAATTTATTATCAATTATGAATAAAGAGTACAGTAAAACCTCGGGACCACCTCAGTATTACGACTACCTTGTTATAACAACCCTTTATTTTCGGGCCGGCAGTCAAAAACTCCTTTATTATTCAACTTAATGATCAAACCATCTCATTATTACGACCGATTTTCGTGTCCCAAAGGTGGTCTCACTATCATGGTTTTACTGTACTTTAATTACGCACCTGATATTTACAGAAAGTGACCAATGGACCCACTGGGTCGTGTGTTTAATATTGTTATTATAAATACTGACTTTTTATATAACCTGTTTAATATACGTGTCACTTAAATGAACTAATAATATATTTAGTGGTCGCTACATGTGGTTTCACTGTTGTTCTTCACAGCGGGTGACACAACGTAGAATTTTAACATGAGTCTTTTCGACAAGCCAAAACAACATTGTTTATTAGCATTCTGTGATGATAAAGGGGATAGCTAAACAAGTGAAAAATGAACTTTATTTTATATCCGGGATGTCACAAACAAATTATTTACTCGAGGTAAAAATTTCGGTCGCTAGAATCGTTTTAGACTGATTCAGCTTTCACCGTACACGCGCTAGGACGATGGTAGATTTTTTTCTCTGGAGTTGATCGTCACACCAACAGCTATGATCATATTTGACGGCATGGTGAAACCTCTACAAACTGTATTAGGATTTAATTGTACAATGTGTTGTATCACAAGTTAAATAGCTTTGTTCGTGAACCTAAACAAGCAGAAATTGGTCTGAATTGCTATTTATTAAATAATAAATGAAGATAATAGTCCAATTAGGAGTCTTTTCATAGAAAGATAATTCATACATAAATAATGGTATGTATATATATAGTGGGTTTGTTAGATAAGTGGTACAATATATATAGACGTACCATTATTTATGTATGAATATATAGAATGTACATATATATGGAGAGAGAGAGAGAGAGAGACGGGGATATTCATATAGATGTACATACATTTATTTTATACATTGTGCTATAATTATTTCAAAATAACTATTTCAGTAAGGAATTATTTCAAAACCAGACAATACATAAATTTAATTTCCATATATTTTTATAACAGGAGGGTTATTGACTTCATGTTTACTCAAAGAATCATAAACGTGATTCTTCTGTAAATTCCTATTTTATTCCATAAATAAATACGCATTAAACATGATCTCTGACTTACGGTGTTGAAATAAATATGTCGGAATATCTTTGATCTCATCGCAAAATTCTTAAATTAACATTTGTTTAATGCTTACAATCAACATTATAAGAGGGTAACTTCATTCATAAATTTTATTTTACAATGATAGTTTTACAATGTATGTGCGGGTCACAAGGTCAAATTTCGACATGCCCCGCCCACCGAAGAAAAGGTCGACCCGGTTTGTAAATCTAGTAGACTTTGACCTAGCTTAAATAAATGTTAATAATAATTACCGGAATTATGTTGTACCAACGAAGATTTGGCAAAACTTATCCAGTGACGGCACGAAAACACGTGCTGCACGTGTATATTACTTTTTTATATTTATAATATTCCTTCAAACGAATTAAATAATCGTTCAACTATTAAAATATCGTTAATTCAAATTAATTGAATAATTAAACTGAAATAAATAACACTATTCTACCTTAAAAACGTGAAAAAAACATGCATAATTAAGCACGTGCGTCGTTATTAGTTAAACGTAGTACAAATTGTTGTGGTTTGGCACAGTAACTATCATGTACAGTTCTATAACAATTTTGTAGTATTGCATGCAACTAGCGTTGTTTTCTATGGATGCTATTCGTCGCCAAAAATCCAGCCTTGCAAACTTGACAATTCATACTTCGGTTCTACTAAATAGATTTGTAAAAATATAAAAGGTTACCCGTATTTTGCGTTTTGATTATCTCGATTTAACTTTACCATTTTTCTTCTAACATGTAAGCTGGTATCATGCAGTTAAGATAAATTTAAAAAATCGCAAACTCAAATTTGCGACGTGTACAAAATGTAAACGATAGGACGTTCTGAAAGCGTTCTGTACTGCCGGCGTGCACACTGACAATGAATACCCTGCATGTCAGGATGAACACTTGGTAATGCCACTCAGATAAAACCAGTTAACGTTTTATAGTTTAACAAATGCATTTTTTCAAATACGTGTTTACATTGTTACATCGGCAAACTCGATCCAAAAAAAATGTATCTGGAGTTTACAAAAAAAGAAATACAAATGTATTTTGTCCGAAAACAAATTGTTCAACTCAGATCAGCAAGGCTGGATTTTTGACAACGAATAGCCTCCACAGTTTTCATGTTCACATTTTGCAATATTTAGGATTCACTGACTGTACTAATATCATAACCATGTATATACAGTGACACTTCCCCCAACGACGACCTAATTATAACGAACACTTCACTATAACGTCCTTCTCATCATAAAAACAACCTCATTAGAGCGACTACAGTCAAACCTGTGTTTAAGGCCACCTCCGAATAAAGACCACCCTGTGAATAAGAACCATTCTTTGAAAAACATTATTGAAAAACACCTATTATTTAGACTAAACTGACCTCCGAATATAGACCATCTATTAATAAATGCCACATTTCGTCTTTCCCTCGGGTGGCCTTTGATCCCCGGTTTGACTGTGTTTATTCTGGTGCATTTTAAATTTTCACCATTTATTCAGAGCTTCAACCTCATACTGAGACCATCTCAATATAAAGTCCATTTTCTTTGTAACCAAAGGTGGTCTTAATATTGAGGTTCTGTTGTAATTCGTCTCCTGATATCTGACTGGGTTTACATGAAATAAAACGACATCTCTACTTCCTTTATCTTCAATAAAACACAAAGTCGTCTGTCATTTTATTTTTGTTTCACGCGAAAATGACATAAATTTTCACAAAGAGCGAGAACACGGGTTTGGAGTACATTTGTACATTGAAACATTGGACTTGTACATTAAAACATCAGACCTTTGTTCTTACTACGGTCAAACCTGTGTTTGCAGCCACCTCCGAATAAAGGCCACCCTATGAATGAATGCCTTTCTTTGAAACACCGTCATTTACAATTTAGAACAAACTGACCTCCGAATAAAGGCTAATTGTCAATAAAGGCCACCCTATGAATGAATGCCTTTCTTTGAAACACCGTCATTTACAATTTAGAACAAACTGACCTCCGAATAAAGGCTAATTGTCAATAAAGGCCACCTTATGTCTTTCCTAAGTATGACCTTCATTTACAGGTTTGACTGTATTTATGCAGATTAAAGTGATTTCCATAATTATTCATTGGGACCACTCTAACCCATTTTATTTTAGAACTGAGGGAAGAGCTTTGTATAAAAGAAACAAAGATTTTAATTGGTTGGTACTGCTAAAGCCCACAGAAATTATCCATTCAAATGACTGCAATGTGAGAAAAATCTTCAATTTAAGCTAAACAACTTGCAACGAAAACCTATTTTTTGAAGTTAATTTTTCTTAAAACTGGGACTTAAACTGAAACACACAGTTGGTTTTAAGAATTTATTTCATTAAGTGTGTTTAAACGATTAAACACATCGTGCTACCAGGAAGATTGAGGTGATTTAATATCTTTTGTTACCTCTTATCGTATAAGTGAATATGTGCAGTGCCTAAAAATAAACTGTATAAGGTCATAGGTTATAAAACTTGAGATTGATTCCCCAGCTGTAATCTCAATTTGTGTGTTCAATACTCTTAAGTTAACTAGCAGAGTACTGTATATAAATATACTTTACTTATTTGCGCTCCGGACAAAAATACGTGCGGGTATGAAATAGGTTGAGAACGAAAATGCGATTTGAGATAGGCGACCGATCCAAAGTTTTATCACCTCCGGTCTCAAACTACTTGCTTCTAACTCAAATGACGTCAAGACACGAACATGACTAAAACGATTACCAATTTCGCAACAACTATACAAAAAAAACACGAAATAATTCCTAAGCATTGCTAAAATTGTCGCCATATTCTCTTATAGCAGACAAAATGGTGTTATTTTTGTGGCACTGCAATTTAAGCACAAATGTAATTCGCACTGATTCAATTAATATTTCATTTGTAAAATTCGATGTCTTTATTTTGGTGCATTTTATCAATTTGTGAAAGATATTATGAGGCGATTAAATACCTTTAAACACAAGCGCGGAGAAGGTGTGATGCGCTTTTATAAAAGTACAGGGGATTTTTTTTTTTGAAAAAAAGTTCAAAACCGCAGCTGATTGCATGAATGTGTATTAATAAGAAAGTTTCTGTTTAGCCTATTTCATGACATTCTATAGTCCACGTGACAGACCAGTTCAATCATTTTCTCTACAATGTATTCCTCTGTTCATATCCGCTAAATTACCATTTCGGATTGAGTTCCATTTCACATATTTCATGACGCATCCGGTAGAAAGCTACCAATGCGCAAGTGTTCTATTACAAAATCAGGTTGGTTTGGTTATTCAGCATTCAGAGTTACTTCATTCCGTGATTTGAATTTGTTTTGTTCTTAAATATTCTCAGTTTTTGGGTATATGTCTATCGAAAGAATTCGTAAACCCGACAATCTTTAGGATTAATTATATGGAAACCGGAAGTAGTTTTGTGACAAAAGGTTATCACGAAATTATACTCGAAAACCTATGCTCATTGAAGTGACTAATGACTGTTGTCGAGTGGCGGCTAGATTGATAGATGCGTTTAATTTGATGTCGAACATGAAAATTAACAGATTTATCACAAAGGCGGGTGGTTCCTGCCATTCTTTATTTAATAGTACAAACTTATCAATCCGGGAAGATGGGTCTGGGTTGTACAAACCACTCATTTCTCTGACATCTCTTAACTGATTTAACCCCGTTTTTTTTCAAGCGTTACGTAAAATACATATACATTTCGACGATATTACATTTTGAGGTTTTGGGATAATGTATGGGTTGTGGTAATTAGATTGCCTTTTTCTCTGCCAGTTTGAGGTAAACCGTCTAAAATTTGAAGCGAAGAGAAAACTACTTCTTGACAAATTAATTGAGTTATTCCCGAATAAATTTGAACAAAATAAATATCTTGTCAAGCTGTACTTTCGAAGAATAGAAGAAAGGACATTAATAGGTCAAGGGTTGATTGTCTTTCATCAGAAACAGGACAAATGATGGGCTGATAAACATCGAGGTTGGGAACAATTAGTGGTCCTTATAATGGGGTGATTCTTTTTAAAGTTGAAATGTAGAGGAATCATTACACATATAAAACATATAATTTTATCACGTACGGTCTTTGGTGAATGAAATTTTGTTTGTCAATGACGTCATGACAAAATTAACGGCGTATCCATGACATACTCGAAGTATGTGTTCTTATTGTGTTTTATGCAATAAGTAGTCTGTTTTATTTTTGTTATAATGGCGGAATGTTGAGTGATGATGCCTTATGAAGCTTAATTTTGCGACCAGTATTTAAAACTAGAAACAAAATGTACAAGAGGGTTCAAAGTTTGAGTCCACAGTAAGTATTCTCCAATTATCCTAGGGAACGAAACGTTTACTTTCAGGGATTTTAACAGTAGATTCACTCAATGGACGAATCGTCTGTGGCCGATTGGTCCACAGAAATTTACCTATGGTCCTCTTATGAAAGCCATTGGTCGAAGCTCCCTCAGGGGAGAACAAAGATTTTTTGGGACAAGCATAGTTTAAGCTATTTGAAAGTAACATATGTATGCTGTCTGTGACCTTCATGTTAGAGTTGTTATGAACTTTGACTGGTATTCCCTAGCTCCCCAAAGTTGTGAGTTCGAATCCCATTTGAGAATCCCAATTTCACATGTGAGGAAGCTGCCCAGCTAGTTTACAGAAGGTCGGTGGTTCTTCCCGAGTGAACGCCTGGAGTCTTTCCCCACCGTTAAAGCTAGAAAATGACCGCGCATTTGATACAACGTTAAATCCTAATGAAAAAAATGTTATCTATCTCTGGAACTGTTGTAGATTCACTCGTGTACCTGTCTGTAGATATTCACACTCCAGACGTTTAATTCTCAATGTCTGTTACAGTGGGTGATTATGCATACGTCATAATTCTCTTGTAATGATTGTATAAATAAAACGCTAGTTAACATTAAGCACAATACTCATAAATAATGTTTTATTGAATTTCCGCAATAAAAAATGATACAAGAAATCATGATCAGCGTTAAAACATTCCCATCCTATACCAAAAAAATATATATATATAAAAAATCCAGGAACCTGGGTGCGTCCCACCGTGTGCACGTTCACCAACAAAAAACAACATAAATCCATTTGTTTTGTTGTTTTCTGTCTGTGAGGATTTTGAGATAATGTTGTTTTTTATGTTGTTGAAGGATTTATGCGACATTGAATGCGCACCATGCTGGTAATTTTACGATGGAACAATACAAAATACGGAGACTTCGGATCACCTTGTTCATTATCGTTGATTTATGTATCGTAGTTAGTTGAATACTGCACACATAACACGGTCGTTGTTTTAAACGATAATGCTTGATTGTTTGTGCAGATTTTCGTTCGTTTTATTGTTTCCAAGGAATTTATATGCGTCTACAAACGCAGGAATTATAATGCTAGAATTTACTTCAGTCACATTGAACGGAATTATAACATTTAGCGTTGTCTGTAAATTAAACTGAGTCCCCCGTTGTCTTCTACAGCATGTTGAAACTTTTGGTGCCAAATGTACAGAAACTGGAACCAGCTACCAATAAGTTTTGTAAGGTATGGACAAAAGTTCGGCGCGAACCGTTCAGTTAAATCACGTCGTACTACTGACAACCGTGATTGGAAATAAACAGGCACTTAATTGGCAAGAATGGATGACATACAACTCAGGAGATGGCATATTACTGGCAGCGTTCATAAGAGACGACAGATAGGAAAACGTTTTTGTTGGCCAAGTAGATGACACACGGCTAACAACGAGACATTTTATAGATAATTTAAACGATGTCGTGACCGGCTTGATGGTGTAGGACGAACGCGAGAGAGCGAGAGAGAGAGAGAGAGAGAGAGGGAGGGAGGGAGAGAGAGTGAGAGAGAGAGAGGGAGGGAGAGAGAGAGGAGAGAGAGGAGAGAGGGAGAGAGAGAGAGAGTGAGAGAGAAAGAGAGAGAGAGGGGAGGGAGAGAGGAGGAGAGAGAGAGGGAGGAGAGAGAGAGAGAGAGAGAGAGGGAGGGAGAGAGAGAGAGGAGTGAGAGAGAAAGAGAGAGAGAGGGGGAGGGAGAGAGTGAGGAGGGAGAGAGAGGGAGGGAGAGTGAGAGAGAGAGAGAGGGAGGGAGAGAGAGAAAGAGGGAGGGGGAGAGAGAGAGAGAGAGAGAGAGAGGGAGGGAGAGAGGGAGGGAGGGAGGGAGGGAGGGAGGGAGGGAGGGAGAGAGAGAGAGAGAGGGAGAGAGAGAGAGAATGACAGTGGCAAATGTGGACAATGTGACGTGGCTAGTTAACTATGTCACTTGAATCTTGTGACATTGCCTGGCTTATCCTGAATTATTAGTTTACAACAGCATATCCTGGCTGAGTACATTTTATTATCAGACAATATCCGAACCTGTTCTTCAAAGTCGTAACTTTTTATGAGGATTCAAATATAACTAATTTGTCTAGCACAGTGTCTTTATTAAGTTAGATTGTTCTACTTAATCAGTGACGGTGTTTCAAAGAATGGCCTTTATTCCCAGTGTGGTCTTTATTTGGAGGTTCGTTTCCGTTTCATACATTACAAAAACAAAATATGTTTTGCGTCATTTAGTGAACAACAATATGGCAGGCAATGGCATGGCTGTACCAGCCAGTTGATAAATTATGAAACAAGTTTGTTTATTAAAAAATCGACCAGACGGTGATGTATCATGTTTTCATAGATAAATCTTCGTCAATTGTCGTCTGCAAATTTTTATCAGACGGTAATATAAACATTTAATTATTCATTACTATAAACGTTAAATAATTCAAGAGGGACTGCGCATGCGCGACGAATGTAATAAACACATGAATTTGTTAATGGATGGACTATGTGTTTCAATGACAATTAAGATAATTTCCTAGATTAGTAAAATATTGATCTAAGCACATATGATATCAGAATATGACATTTAATCCATATATGTTTGTCGTTGGTATAGTCAATTGTACAGCGCTGGGGGTGAGTAAAATAGTAGTTTCGGGCAAAGTTTATCGAAATAGCATCACAAGTGTAAATAGTTAGCGACCTAACATTTAAAAAGAATACATCAAATGTAGATTAATAATTTATTTACCATCTAGTTTGATAGAAACTGTTCAAGTCCACACTATCATGAGTTGCCGGCTCCTTGCTGAAGGGTAAGTTAGTACTGGTTAGTATACAATCCAGGAAAAACTGGTTTGGTGAACAGGTCGCCGTATATAACTGAAAAATTGTTGAAAAACGGCGTTAAACCGTTGTGAGAATAAGTCACATAAAAACAAACAAACAAACAAACAAAGTTAACCAAACTATCATGAGTTCGAAAATCTCAACCTGCCACATGTTTATAAGCACAACACGTGACATAAACACGAGTTAAATAAGCGGAATAATCCTGACGTAGAAATTTGATTTGCGGCCATAATGATTTGGGTCAGAGTGAAAAACTGGAATTTTTTTTTCTTTGCGTTTACAATATTTACATATTTTGAATTCGTTTCAAATACAAACAAGAATTGTATTCGAGTTACAGGCATGGATTGTATCACACTTTCCCAGTGATCGTATCTTTACGTACTTCTTGCGTGTATCGTAAATGATTACATACGATTCGTATATTTTCCCAGAAAAAATCTCTAGAATAGCGATTTTGATCTTTTATGTCAGAAGAGAGTTTTATCCTGGAAAAATATTTGTATGAAATATTTGACGAATATTATAAAATATTCACACAGGGCGGACAATATTATAGTCGCAAATAAAAAATGAAGCGCAATAATTCGGAGCCTTCGGAGCTTTTACAAATTTCTAACTGAAAAAAAAAAGTTTGAAATGAACTAAATTCCCAAGAACAAAATTTCATTTCAATTAATAAACAAAGAAACAGAATTTTCACACGACTTGATTGGAAATGAAATACATGTAATATTTGTTGACATTTTGAATGTGATTAAAAAAAAGAATATCCACTTCTATCATTCCTCTTTTTATTTTTGCATAAAAAGTTGTTGATGAGATCGATGGGGATTTAGTAGAGTTAGTAGAAGTTGTTGTTGTTGTTGTTGTTAGTTACGGCGGCGGTGTTGATGGGTGATGGTGATGACTTTGTTGCTGCTGACAAAGTAGATGTTAGTTGTTATGATTATTCGAAGTTGTTTGTTGCAAAAATTTAGTACACGTCTGCTGCTGCTGCTGCTGATGATGATGATGATGATGATGATGATGATGGTACTGTTGTTGTTGATGATGATGATGATGATGATGATGATGATACTGTTGTTGATGAGGAGGAGGATAAAGCTGTTGTTGGAGTTATTTTTATTGTTATCGCCGGTGTTTGAATGCGCCTAGATTCAATTATTTAACAG